>JANRGW010043283.1:0-37603 GCA_024733675.1 Psilopsiagon aymara | reverse complement strand
TATGAGGAAGTTCTTTACTGTAAGGGTGGTGAGGCACTGGAATGGGTTGCCCAGGGAAGTTGTGAATGCTCCATCCCCGGCGGTGTTGAAGGCCAAGCTGAACAGAGCCTTTAGTGACGTGGTCTAATGTGAGGTGTCCCTGCCCATGGCAGGTTGGTTGGAACTATATGATCTTAAGGTCCTTTCCAACCCTAATTATTCTATGATTCTGTGATTCTAAGACACTTCTTATCTTTAAGTGCCCTTATCTCCAGCCATAAGCTTTTCCATCCTGTGTTCTCCATGCATTCTATTGAGGAGCATGTCAGGTCCACCTACCTTGACCAAAGTCCTGACCAAGCCCTGACCAAAGCCTGTGAAAATTTCCCTGAATAGACTAGATGCCAGAAGAGCTCCTGCACGCTTCACTCATCTCACACACATGGAGGTGATCAGCAGGTATAGGGGCAAGAATTTGGGTCCTGAGCCCATGGCGGCATGTGACCACATCTGACCACAGCTCAGATCCCACCAGGGAAGCAATGGAGCTCCTTGGGAGCCATCTGGAGTCACTCTTCCTTGGAACAGAGGGGCTGCAGTTGGGGACTCCCCTCTTGGTTAGGACATCTTCCAAGAGAACTCCTTGAGGCCGAGCCTTCCCTTTTAAGTGTTTGAGTAGCTCGGATCAGTGGTCATAACGTTAAGATTCAGCAGTGTAGTGGCGAATCTGTGTGACATCCCCAATCTGTGGTTAATGCTGGTGGAGTTTGAACAATAAATTTAGTTTATCCTCAATTTACTGGTTCCACAAAAAAGGAGAAGGATGAAGAGTTGCTGAGTTGGCTAGGCAAGGTCAGCTCATCACAACTGTGCTACAGAGTGTGCTCACTGAAAGTAATAAGAACAAAGAGATATAATTTCTAACACAGAAAATCCTAATGCTACAGATGACTGGATGATGAGGAAGCATTCAAGGGTAAGATGGATGCTGCTTTTAGTTTTTCCGCAAACTTTTCTTACTATCAGAGCCAATGGAGTCTGATCCAATACTGCTGCTCTTCCAGTCTGATGTTACTCTGGAATGTAGAATATTATTGGTGTCAAAATCACCTTTAGCACAAAATCAAAGGGCTAAACGTATACTACCTCCTCAGAGCAGTCAGTGTCAATCTATGATCTTCCTGGACTCAAAGATTCTCTTAACATGTCACCTTCATGCTTAAAGTTGTCCTCCTAGTAAAGCTGTGGAGCATTTAGGATTCCCCATGTTCTGCTGAGTTTGGCCCTTAGCCAGGGCTAACCCACCATAGCAGAGATGATCTAGACTTTTTCTAGAGCTCCATACTGAAAACCTAAATTTGATCAATGTCTCTGCCTGCAACTTTGCTAGAAATAGTCAATAGTAATGATGACTGCCGCGTTTGCCCAGAAGAATGACCTTTAGGAAAGTCTTGGATTATATGGTGAAAGGAGGAGGCACAGAAGCACAAAATGTAACCAATTCTAAGTAAGGTTAAGTCTGATGACTTTGTAATGGGGGTGCTTGAAGGTAGTTTTAGTTCCATAGGACCCTAGTACAAGAAGTGTAAGAAAAATAAAATAGAAAAGATGGGTGGAGGGACAGGATGATCGCTATGTTAATGTACCCATTAAGTTGGTGTAGGCGTCTACTGGGGAGTATCTGGACTAGCAAATGTTCAGAATGGGAGCAGTTAAGCTAACTGATAAGTAGAGGGACAGGATGATTGCTGTTTGTTATGTTAATTCAGCTGGTGCTTCAAAGACTGACAGGGGTGATGAAGATTGTTGGAAGAAGTAAATGACTCTCAAAGACCACCATCACATTTTGTATGTATGAGGGGAAACTCTCTTGAAAATGATGTAATTCATGTGTAGCCTCATGAATACGTATGTATGCCCAAGTGACTATATAAGGATGGCCTGTGTGGCAATATGGGGATGGGGACGCACGTTAGGAGGAGCTATCCCCCGTGTCTCCCAGCGCCGCAATAAGGAGTAACTGCTTGTCAACTAGAAAACTTTGTTGGCGAGTTTGTTCCTGGAGTTTTCTCTGAATCAATGGCCTGCAGAGCTTCAGTCACTGCTTCATTAAATTAAATGAAGCGCTTATCTTTCACCTGAAATAGAAAGCCCAGGGCACCTGATCTCCAGTACCCTAGAGCATCAATTCTGAACTAGCATAGATAGATACAGGCCATAACACACGATCCACTCTTTACAGTATACAGACAGTGCCTTTATGGACCCCAATGCTGCCTTGGGTTCAGTTGTATTAGAGTTTGATCAGAGCTCATAGCCAGTTCTGATTAGAAATAACAGAATCCATGTGCATGATCAATACCACACAAGGTCATTTGAAACAAGGCTAAGTCAGTTTTGCCACTCACAGAGCAGCTTTTTAGGTTCTTGTTGGATTTTAATGTGTGCATTTTGTAAGATTTTTTGCTTCCAGTGTAAACATGTTTTGTTTCTATGGTATTTCATTCTTTTTCTCATTTCTGTACTTTCTTGGAAAGCTTAACTTCCATTCAGCTCAGGCCTTAGAATCAACAGAAATGAACCTGAGATTTGGCCTGAGTCCAGGTTGAACCAAGGATGCTCTCTGAAAAGGATTTAAATTTTATCATAGAGCCACATTTCCAAATTATACATTATGGAGAAGTTTTCCTTCAAGTTTAAGCACTAGCAGACAGAGAGCTATGAAACTATAGGCCTTATTTTTTACTAAGTGCATGTCAGCTTAGATTAACCTTAAGTTTTGAAAACATGTCAAATAAACATGCAGTTTTATATGTGATCTAAGGGCAGCATCTTTCAAAAGTAAATATTTTACTACACACAAGTACTTCCCTACAATAAAGAAATAAATGAAATTAAACTTGACATTGAGAAGATCCCAAAACACTTGAACTCTGACAGAGAGAGGAAAAAAGTCTTCTCACAGCTTCTGTCTAAAACCTGATTGATCAAAGAACCCCATTCTGATCTGTCTCAATTGTACTGCTTAGCAGACTTTGAATGAAAGCAGGAGAAAAGGAAACATGACACCAAGGGAGAAATAAAATAAAGCAAAAGAAAGCAATCCCAAAACTTTCTTGGTATTCACTCTGTGTGTCACTTTGAAGGAATTATTTATCCATTTTAGGAAGTTATTCTACTACTAAAATGAGAAGGTTTAATAGGAGCAAGAATGTTCTGAGGGCAAATTAATTTCAAGATAGATCCTCAGCAGCTATAAATTGGTGTAATTTGATGGAATTCGTAGCCTGACCTTGAGCTTCCCCAGATGAATATCTCATCTATTGCGTGTTGCGTGTTTTAGCAGGCTAAGTATTAAAATTAAGCCATTCTAATAAGCTTTATTTTTCTGTGATTTTCTGTTCTCACATCATGACTGGTAGCTTGTTAATAGCCCAGCAACTTCAATTAATTTGTTACAAAGTCTCTTCTTATATTGCACTAGGCTAAACTCCTTTAACCTTTCTCTATGACACATCTCAAAGGATATTATGCTTGCTGCTCTGCTTCTTAGCTCAAGGGCAATTATGTTCTTGCTGAGGTATTGCAACAAAGCTGCGGAGAGTGCTCTGGGTGAGGCATAACAAGTGGCTCTCACAGCAATAATACCACCTCCTAAGAGTTATACTACTCCCCCATAGCACACTAAATGTCATGCTCTTAATTTTCTCTTTGGGAACCATGTATTTCATGGTACATTCAAAGGACATTTTCAACATTTCTCCCATTCTTTTTTTTCCCTGTTTGGGTTTGGCCTCTTTAAAGCAATTTTAATTCAGAACACTGTTTCCTATCTACCTGCATGATTCAGTCTTTTCCTCATTAACTTTTTTGATATAATTTTAGTATGGTTAATTATTTGAATTCAATAGTATTCAGAACACTGGTAGCTAAGCGCTGTTATGTTTGGCATATCAACAGGCAGCCCATATTCCACAGATCTTACTGCAAAATGAAGGAAGAAATCAAAGCCTCTCGGAACTCACTATCAAGCCCTGGCTGAGCACCAGTCAAACCAAAGTCTCACATGGAGACATTAACTCACCAATTGCCTATATGGCAGCATTCTGGGCCTTAGCTAGTATCTTCTGTGTATACAGAGCAGTCCTCTTTTCTCATCATAAAAATAAAATACTTAGAAAAAAATCTATTAAATGTCAGATAATCCCCTAAATTATCGTATTGTCCATCATGGACATTCAATTTGTCAATCAAGTCAATCAATGGCACTTTTTAATGTACTATACTATACAATTTCTGGAATAGTCTCCATCAGGAGAAAGAAGTGGTCTCTCAATTCATATTTCCATCTCTCCATTTTGAATAGCTTAATTAACTAACTCATTCCATAGATTTTTAACATGAATAGGCAGATCCAGTAATCTACAAATTTCATTTTAATCTGCATGTTTATTGAAGACTTTCAGTCATTCCATGAGTTGTCATCTTTGCATTCTTAAAGGAACTTTTTTTTTTACAACTGTAAAAATAAATAACTATAATATCTTTTATGAATGTATTTTGGAGTTACTAGAGTGGGCCTTCTGTGGCAATGATTTCCTCATTTCAGCAAAGTTCCTTTCTTCACCTCTCTTTCCAATTATGTTGGCTGATGATAATTATTTAATATAGTTGCTTTTTCCTTTGTCCTCCATCTCTTAATTCCCTATAATCATTCTGAAGAGAATTCATCTTTCATTTCACTATTGTTTACTTTCCCTAGCAGGAAATCACAGTACTCGTTCAGTATCCTGTTATTCAAAGATCATTTTATTTTCCTTCTCCAAATAATTTCTTTGTTATTCTGACTTCTTCCCAGAGCAAACCCGATTTACAAATTATTAGATTCTGAGTAACTTTTAAATGCTTTTGATCAATCTTTTATATTCTTGTTTACATCTCGGTCTAATCACATTGGTTGTGACTCATGCTGCATTTTTGACAATTAGGACACTGTTTATGAAACAAGTGGATTATTTACATGACAATAACTGGGAACTAATGTGTGTTTTCTTTGTAATTTGTTAGGTTTCATGAGTTATCAAAACCTTTTCCTTGACAGCTGTCTCCTCTACATGATAAAGGAAATGAGTGCTTAATATACACTGTGATTATTTCCTGTTAGCTTGTATTGCAGACTAATGAAGCCACAACAAAATGAATATTCCTGAAATTGTATGAAATAGGGAAGGGTCAGGCAAAAATAATTTTGAAAAGGATCAAGTTGTGTTTGATCATAGGAATGATGCCTAAACTGCTAATGCAGTGAATTTAACCATCTCTTTCCTCTTTCTGCATTAATACAATGAAGATAAACAATTATTCCTCCTCAAAGAACTTTCAGGTCCAGGGATCAAAAATATGATACAAGAACTCAAGAAAGATCAATGGAGAAAAGGTACAGGAGTGTTTTCAACTTAGGTAAATTAACTCAAGGTCCTTTGAACACATACTTCTGATAAGAGCAGTACTTATATATAGGTTCTAATAAGCTTTGCCTGAAGTGTCTTGCAAAGATAACCATTGCTCCTGTCATGGGATTATTCTGGTTTTTGAGTACTAATGACAAGCACAAAAAGGTGCAACCCTGTCCTGCTCTTCATCAGACTGCAGCGAGAGGCGCCCTCAGTCATGTGTTGCTGGGCTTCCTGTCTACACAGAATGGTTGAGACTGTAGTGGCTCTGAGATCTAACCATAGCAGGAAGAGTTTTCTTGATTGACTTTCACAACCGCTTCCTCGAAAGCACTCTTACCCATTTCACTATGGACTTTACTGATGGTTCACTGGAAGCTGAGGGACCATATGGGAATGCAAGTGATCAAAATGCCATTATCTGTGCACAACTGCCAGTTTTCATTGCTACCACTGCCATGAAAGTAACAAGCAAATTCTTCTATTTAATCCTTTATTATCTCTCACTACCATCAAAAGTACTAGGAGTTGGCTTTCAGTTATTCACCTTCATTCCTCTCTCATCTAACATACTTATTTTCAAAGTCTAAGTGCCTTGCTCTTCACTGAGATTCTCAAAACTCGTCGATTTGTCCCAACGCACTGTCAGTATGTAGCAGACAGATAACTTGGTGCTTTTGGCAACTCTCTCATGCTGGTATACTTTTTCTTCTCTTCATCTTACTTAAGCATTTCTGGAAACCCTGTATCTCACTTAATCTAAATTGGTATTTACCAGCTTCCTGTGCCTCAAAAGTGCATCTGTGACTGAGTATCTGTCCCTCCAGGTAATGACACTGTTAATAATACCTGCATTTCAAAGCATATTAACACTTAAGACACATGGTACATAGGTGTTGTGACAGCCCAGGATGCCACAGAGCATGACAGGATATCTTTGGAATGCTGGGCAAACATAATGAATCTGGAAGAGAGTAAGAGAAGTCCTCAGTGCACAAAGGGGTTTAACACCAATGTGTTCTGTCCAGATACAAATTTGTTTGACCCATTTGAGCTCTGTGTTGAAAAAGCAACAAAAACTTTAACTTCTTCCTAATTAGGTTACCAGACATGTTGGAACATCTGAGCCTCTTATCAGCAAACTGCAGTCTGATTCAGTGATATGAAGGCAGGCTTCCTCTGCTTACAATTGTAGTAGTGGTAGGTCTAAAGGCAGTCAAATGGCTTTTCTTATCTCCTGTCCCTGTGAGAAGACCAAGGTAAAGGCACTTTAAGTCATTTCTGCAGAACTTACCTGAATCCACATGCATCTATGCATGCGCATGTGTGTATATTCAGCGGTGAATGCCATGACCATGTATATACCAATTTACCTAAGTGAATGCAGAGAAGAACCGTGAAGGTGATGAAAGGATCGAAGCATCTTTCATAAGCAGGAGAGAGGCGGAAAGAGGATCCTGAGCGTCTGTCAGGATGGCCGAGCGGTCTAAGGCGCTGCGTTCAGGTCGCAGTCTCCTCCTGGAGGCGTGGGTTCGAATCCCACTTCTGACAGTTACGTTTTACCACCTCGATACCAGTTCTTTCCAGCCCCCCAGCAGGGTGGGGCTGGTGAGGAATGCGTTCAAAGGCGATCCTCCCCTGCAGTGATCCCGGGATGATGGAGTTTGAGATCCTCAGGACAGTGTGCAAGGTACGCGGCAATCTAACTGCCCCGGTCTTCTGGAGAGCAGACTTCAGCTTCTTTAGGAAGCTGCTTGAAAGTGCCAAGAGTTTACATATGAACTGGGACTTAAAATGATTCCACATTCATATATAATTTTTAGGGGGGGGAAAAATCAGTTCTGAAAGCCAAATTAAATATGTCAGAAAGCCTGGTTTTGAATTTAAAAACCTGTTCTATTTATCAACACATTAAATGAAATGGCCACCAGAGGGGACATACTGTGAACACCTCGCAGTAAATACTGCATTTCTGTACAGATATGACAAGTGTGATAAAAATATACAGCTGGCTAGCAATTTAAAGAATCCAGTGTCTGATGTCACTGTTGTTTGGTTTTCATTTCTTCCTTTTAAAAAGCACCCAAATACTGGCACGTCATAGAACTGCAAAACCCAGAATTGAGAAATAAATTTTTTAAATTAAGAGCTTTATGAATAAAAATAATAAGTATTAAAATAGTAATTCCAATGGATAAATAAGAAAGAGAAACTCAGCCAAGTGGCAGTTAAAATCAATCTGGTCTGCAATCTAGCTGCCTTTGATACGAAGACACATGCAAGTAAAACTGTAAGAAAACTAAAAATAAAGTGGAAAGGTCCCCTGCCAAATGATTGTTATGCACACACCAGTAAAGAGCTATATACATATACTATAAGAAGAAAGTGAGAAAAAGCATTCCAGAAATCTGCAAAGGTTTTGACAGAGAATTTATGCCGTGACTTAATGATCCTGAGTAAGCTTTCTGCTGTGATCAAAGAGCAATAAAAGTGTTGGATCACATAACAGAGCTCTTAGTATCAGTGTTGCCCTCTAATGAACAACACATGTCTGTAGAAGTTCACTTTTTGAAATATGAGGAAAAAAAATCAGGGTAACATGGGTATGGTACTGATTTATCTCTGTATCTGTAGCTCTGCGCATTTCAAAATGAACTATTCCAGCACTCTGTGACAAAAGTAAATAAATAAGCAAACAGCCTCCAATTCCATTGTCACAAAATCTGTATGTAATACAAACCTAATTCTTCATGAGCATTAACAGTTCTGTGGGTTTGGCCAGGGTTTTAAATGCAACCGCAGCACTAGTGCTAACCACATACTCTGGTTTGCTTTATGTTTGAGCCTCAGCTCTAATTGCTCTGCTACATTTTGAAGCAGGCAGCTTAAAACCAGGCATACTGCTCCTTTTCCCTTTCCATCTGCCCATACCCATCCTACTTACAATGGGTAGGAGGTTGTAGAATAATGCACTGAAGTACATTTTGAAAGCACCACTATGATGGGCTACCGCATCACATCCTCGGATATATATTTTTATCTTCACCTTAAGGGAAGTAATTTTCCAAGCCATTGTTCAAAGCCTTGATGCAGTTAAGCTTGCTTTCTTACGCTCTGATGATATTCCCTGTGCCATCATAGTATCAAAGAGCCTTTTTGTTACCCGGGGAAGAAAGCAGCAGCTGAGCATGAATGAGTCGTTTGTGTGTGAATCCAAATGGCTGATCACTATAAGGCTGTAATCAGCTCACGGCTGGCAGCTGCTGGGTGATGTCACACATAGCCTTGGTTGACATCATGCAATCAGCCAGGAGCAGTTGTGTTGCCAGGCAGCCTGTTCATGCTCAAAGAGAAATGCAATTGATCATTGCCCTGCAGAAAGGCTACACTTGAAAAACACTGGCTCTACTGGCTGAGCAGCAGCAGGTCTGACTTCAGGTTGAAGATCATCCCCAGCAATGTAAAAGGCCAGGTTGGATGGAGCCTTGGGTGACATGGTTTAGTGTACGGTGTCGCTGCCCATGGCATGATCTAAAGGTCCTTTCCAACCCAAGCATTCTATGAGCCTATGATTCTATGAAGATGAAAAATGACCTCTCAACTGAATTCCCTGTTCATAAAGTTGCCAGACAACAGAGGCAGAGCTGCTTTGCTGAATTTCTTCTCTAGTCCTTTTTTGTTCCTGAAATCTCCTAACGCCATCTCCTTGATGCAGCTCATGTGTACAGAGTATGTTTGAGTTGCCAGTCAGATCCCAGGCTCAGTTGTTTACTCTTGCTCTGTTTGAAAATGGATGAGTCAACTGAGACTGATGTGCTCTGGACAACCTCCTTTCCATCCCTGCTGTGAATGTTGTCATCAATGAGGCCACTGCTCCCATTCAACTTGCAATGGTTAAGACTCAGGCTTTGCTAACAGAAACGTTTTAATTTATGGAGTAGGCTTCTGCAGGAGTTGAGGGCAGCAAGTACAGCCATGCCTTCACTGCTAAGGGCAAGAGCAGTCTGATTTTCCCCGGATTTTCACTGACCCCTCATAGCTGCTCACAGCAGTGAAAAGCAGCAATCCACCTCCTGTCAGTCAAAGGCTTCTTGAAAGGAGAAAAGAAAAGAGTTATTGAACAGCATGAGACACATGTGTGGGACAGAGAACCTTTTTAGTAGGGTCTGTGTAAGGGCTCCTCCAACCCAATACTTAGTCACCTAAGTGTGGTGAAACATATTGAATGGAGTGACAGCCCTAAACTGTGTTAGAAAAACTCCTTGAACTATGTTATAAAAAGCCTCTCCATGAGAAATGTAGAAAAAGATAATGCTCGGCTGTGCCATTCAAGCAGATTCTCCCTGCTGTCAGGATAAGAAGAGGCACAGCCCTTTTTTCACCAGAAAACAGTAAAAAAAAGTTTCCCCATTTTCTACCTTGAGAAAATTCAACAGAGAACTGCCTGAAGGTCTCTGTGAAGGAAAGGCTTTACTTACCTGTACTGTTTGAAGTTAGGCTTGGCATTCACCAGGAAGTTTAGGAATCTCTAGGGAGTTTATATATACTAATCATGGTTATGATTCATCTTCAAATTAAGACCTTAAGTTCTGGTGTGAATATATTGCTATCTACATATGAGCAAGATGTTCATGCTTCCCTTATAGTCAGGGAAGACCAAGGATTCTCCTTTGTTGAAAATCACAGGCACTGATGACTGTTTTAAATTCTTTGTAGCATCTGATTTGGTTTTATTGGGTTATTAGTTACTCACATTCTCTTCTCAAATGAGAGCTAGAGTCTGGGCAGGATACAGAGAAACCAAAATGGCACTAGGCACCTATGTTTGGAGAGCCAACTCCAGTCCCATGTGTCCAGCAAAACTCAATGCTATTGACTACCATCAAGAATAGGTTATTCCCCAGGAGAATAATAAGTTAAAGCATTTGATCTCCAATTTTTACTTGAACAAATATAAGGTGAGCCAGGGATGCCAAAAGAAACCCAAAAGACACAAAAGCTGTGATCGTTCCACTGCCAACAATTCCTAATCAGGAGCATCCCAGTCATAGTTAAATATGCTCCAACGACATATTATGTTAATGTATTAATGACATGTAAATGTTTTCAGAATAAACTACAGTCATGTAAATTTGTTGGCTCTGAACTTATTTTATTCTGACAAAGCAGTATATTTGATCTGGGCACAAAGCAAATTAACATTTTCAGAACTCATTAGTATACGTGAACAACAGGCAAAGGTGACAAACCAGTTTGGTAGACTTCCATTATTTCAGGCTAAAAAAGCTAGTCGTTTGGGTGATTTGGGATGCCTGGTGCAAAGTACACTGGTCTTTAAGAGTTCTGACAGGAACTAAAAAGGAATTTAGGTCAGATCCTTGGACACAGTGCCTAATGCAGAGACAAAACAGAATAAAGTTTAGATTCAAACTCTGTTAATAGGTATGTGGAAATGCCAGCTGGAACAGCCTCAGTGGTATTAGGTCGTTTAATTGTCCCTTTGTGTAACACTCACTGTAGGATTGTTCCCTTCAGTATAACAAGTCTCTGGTGCTTTATTTTAATTGTTCAATAAATTTCAGAGATGCAGTAATTAACATGGTCTATTAAATATAATCGACTACTTCCTTCCAACCAACTGGAAACAAAGAAGAAGAAACTTCAGTGAAGTGCATCATTAGCCAGTACTTACAACTAATCCACTATTTGCTAAATCTTAAGGACTGTAATCACAAGTATTTAGTTATTCAGTCAGATCTTAATTTCTTTATGATTTTAGCAGAATATAGTGATTCATGTACAATGAAAAATTATATCACAATATCTGGTACCAAATATGTGTGTGGGGAATGAAATCAAACAACACAATTTGCATTGGCAAGAAAAAGTTTTTGATTTACTTTTGTTGTTGACGCACAGGCACTGATGCCTATTTGAGGCTCCTTATGTGTGTGAAATAATAGATAAGAAGAGGGCTAGAGGAAATGATATCAAAACTGCCAGAAATGGCTGTCACCTGATTACAAACAACTGAGATTTGGGGCGGTACAATGGTTGACCTTATGTATTTAAAGTGAATGACAATATTCCAAGTCTTTCAGTAAGGCTGGGAGAAAAATAAAACAATCCAAAATCAAACGATATGATACCTTTGCATTAATCTGGGCCAGCCAAATACCTCATGTATGCTGCTCAACAGAGCTTACTGAAGCAGTCCCTGAGCTATCAGTGACCTGAAGTAGCCCATCTAAAAGAAGCAATGCAATATATCATGTGGAAACACACAGCTCTTCCTGACTTCTGTTAAGCTATGCTGAGACATCGCCCAATCAGAGGACTCTTAAGAGAGAGGGTTCCTTTGGAATACACCGTTCTGAGCCAAATCTAACTTCAAATGCAGTCAAGTCAGATGTTCCCATACCACCCTCTACCACAAGATACCAATGTGTCTGATCTGTTACCTGCTACTCTAATCTGGTTTATTTCCTTCATTTTTGCTCTGTGATTGCTTGCACAGTAAGATACATGATCTTTACTTTCTTCCAAATGAATGAGTAAAGCTCTTGATTGTGGTATGAATTAAGGCAAATTTCTAAGATTCAGGACTAAAACTTATTATCTTGTTTTTTTCCTCCATTCTGTTTTCACAGAAATTGCAAGCTGTTTTGGGTGTATGCCTTCTTCCATCAAGATGGCATGTCCCACAAGGCAGCATGCTTGTGTAAGCATGTCTTCCAACAGTTATGTGACTAATAGAAATAAGAGAAGAATAACGACAGGAATTGTTTCTCTATCTCTTTCCTTTTTAGCTCTTCCATCTCCTTACGAGTTCCAAGTGATGTTTTGAAATGAAAGAATTTTAGACAAAGAGGATGAGGCTAATGAAACCTTATGTCAGCTGTTCAAGAAAGTCTTGGGCCAATAGCATGTGATCTTCATGGGTAACTTCAATTACGCAGGCATTTGTTGGGAAAACAAGATGGTGGCTTTCGCAAATCCCAATTTATTATCCTGCTGACTCAGCCAATTTGTCATGAATGACTGATGTAGATTGTTTAAAGAACCACTGCCACAGATATTAGCAAAGTGGTTTTAATATGATGTTGTAAAAGTGTGACTTAACGAAGTTCAACTGCAAGGTTCACTCTAGTACTTACTAGATGGATGAAACACACAAAATGGAATTGGAAACAGAATTGAATTAGAATCAAAGTAGAATGATTTATACAGAGACCAGAGACACAAAGTGGTAAGGAAGATGCTCCTGTTGAATTACAAGGTTCAAAATATACACCCTTGCTTTCTGAACTCCTCCTCAGAGAAGAGTCTAGATGCCCTGGATCCAGACTTGGTCAATGGTTTATGTCTAAAGGACTATATATGCAAAATTTACAAGAATTAATATTGAGTATCAATTTAATTAGTATTTATTCAGCATGCTATCAGTCACAAGGAATCTCACACCTTCAGAGGCCTCCCATCTCTGGAGAAGATAGCTGCTATGCAGCATGTATCATGCCTCCCCTAACGAATGACATTTTACTGCATCTCTTTAAAAGACGAAAGGGATAGAAGAAATCAAAAGCACATATCTGATATTTTCCCAACTCTGTGAATTAACAGTCTTTGAAAGAAAATCTGCAGCATGATTTAAAAGCCTATTCTCTATTATAAACTGTGGGAAATGGCTGGTTCTTTGCAATCTTGTGGTTTTTATCTCAAAGGAAGACAAAACAATAGCAATAATTAGAGCAATTTTAGGTACAAAATTCATAATTTCTAGATAACATTCCTTCACCTATAATTTTAGCAGATTATTCAGAATGTTTATTTACATGTATATATGGCAACTTCTTTGAGAAATCCAGCCAAGTTCAGTGATTAAAGTAATAGAGGTATGGCATTCATGCCTTTACATCTGAGGTTACATCAGCATTTCCACTAAAAGCTCCTTAAGAAATTGCTGCAGAACTATCTTTAATTTGCCTTAAACATAAACACATTTTAAATGTTTAAGATATTTTAAAATCATACTAGTTTAAGAAATGAATGTGGTCTTTCACACCCCTGTAGCATAAAAATAACATCTCTATCTTCTATGTTCCTAATGTCATTTTGCTTTTCTGCCTCAGGTCATAATGTCATCAGCTCTAACAATTCAGGCTGACATCCTTCTTGCTCCATCAATGACATTGCCATCTCACTAGCATTTGATTTCAGATAAAGAATGTTCATTTTAAGAGAATGTCTCAAGATACCATTCAATATGCTTAGGTTCATACCAATATGTTTTCATTCATATCAGAGGGTTGCACATTACATTCTTTTTAGATGAAACTAAATCGTAAAATCTGCTTTAGGACAATTTTCAAGCCCCAGACATATATTCAGTACATGAATTACTATCAAGACAGATTTATATAAAAAAACATTTAAAACAGGTTGTGTGTATCTTAAACTACCTTCACAAACTGTTTCACTTTCCAGACTTTCCTCTGCAGCACCACAGTACCTGTTAACATGGAATCAGTCCTTGGACAAAAGCACACAATATACAAAAGATTCTAATCTAATACTGTTTTTCCTCTTGAAAGTCAATGGGCATCTTGCTATTTCATATCATGATGTCTAATTTTATCAGTTCTAGGGATACTGCTGAACTCTCTAAATAGCAAATAGTTAAGACCTTACCTTATTAGATCAATACATATAAAGGACCAGATAGTGTTCCATTTAATTCAATAAATGCTTTACCATTGATTTTCATGAATACAAAACAAGACTTCAAGATGAGAATATTGTTGATTTCTCATTTAAATTTTAATGAATGATTAAAAATAGAGAAACTGAACTGAAGGAAAACCAACTGAAGGTATACTGCCCTGTTTCATGTAAAAAATAAACGTAACCAGGTCAAATAGAAACCAGATAATCTGAATATTAAAAATGTATGAGTATTAACCTTTGTTAGAAAGTGACTACAAGATAAAGTCATTTGTTGGAAAAATAAAAGCAGAACAGCAGGGATCTGCATAAAGGCTTCCTTTAGGAAAGTACTTAACCAACAGCTCTATTTTCAGCTCACGTTCAATCCTTTTGAGGTCAGCGACTTAAATCTCTCCCTCAGTAAGGAACAAATTCTGACTTAGGGCCTAACTGCCTTAATTCTGTGACAAGTTCTGTCTTAAGCCAAAACACACAACAGACAATACAACTGTTTTCCAGCAGTCCCCACATTTGGACAAGGCAAAAGATAGAGCTAATCTGCTTATTTATTATTCAGAGGGTTTCGCTCCTCTAAAACCAGAAACATAGGATGGAGGCAGATACATTACAGACTAGAATGTCTAAAATACACAAACTATTGAATCAGATAGTGGAGGTGAAATGCAGATATCACACATCAGAATAAAAATACTATGTAATATGTTGTAGTTTAATAAAATAAATGATTTGTTGACAGAAAAAGAATGATGAAGGGAAAATGAGTAATCTAAAGACTCTCTCATATTGCCTACAGGATGAAATCCTCTCTGTTTGTCAGTAAAACACAGCAGTGGCCAAGCACTCTGGCTGAAACTTAAAAGATATGAAAAACTATGTCCACTAAGACACATATGATAAGGTCTGGAGTTTGCAATAGAGTTGCTATTATTTCATTTGCTCTCTTCAGCTTGGGCGTGCTGTTGGAATTGACCGCTTTTGCTTGGTTTGTCTCTTGGGAAAACTGCAGATATTTAATTTTTGAAGACAAACCCCAAGAGTTTTGAAGGAACAGTTACATATTTTAGGACATGAGGCCATTTCTGGAGGAATCTGTGCTTTAAAGCATCAAATCAGAAGGTCAGATGACTTACACAAGTGAGCATTGCACATAGCCAGGCCTAAAGCAGCCCAACTAGTTACAAATGCTAGCCTGCAGAATGCCAGAGAGATAATTGAACCTGCCCTTTTGAAACAGGGAGAAAAATGAACTGCTCCTGCTGTTTAGTGGTTCCTATGTTCATAGGATTGAGGGTACCACTCATTTTACAAGTGATAGGTGTGATGTAGCAATAAAGTATATCCCTGGCCCTCTAGCTGTGCACATTGGAAATAACAATTTATGGAGTTGTGTTTTTTAAACTACCTGTTGGGCAATATTCAGTGTGATACTGAAGGAGAATCCATGTACATCTATCCAAACAAAAATTCTGCTGCAAAATACTGCTTCTGGGCAGATATCTCAGGTCTTGACTTATACCTTTATTTGGCTAAGTATATAACAGTGCTTTTTTGGGTTCTTGAGTTATACTATGTACTGTTAGGACTCTGCTAACAAAATATATTAGCTCATAGAAGAATCTGATTGTTATACAAAAAGAGAATTAATTCTGTAAAGGCACCTATTTCTACTAGATCATTCAAAAAAACCTGCAGATGCTGGGGAGTTTTCTATTAATCTCTAGGAGTATGAAGGGCTTTTTTCTTTCATACCTTTGTAAAACCCTATCAAAATAATCTGCGCATTTCTGCAGGACATTCATTTGGGGACCAGTTTTCACCTATTCAAAAAGGACCAGAGGTAGATTGCTTGCCCTTCCAATTATGGATGAATTAAATGAATTAATGATCTTAAAGTCTTTTCCAGTCCTAACTATTCTATGATTCTAAGTGGCTGGGGGAGGAGGAGGAATGTTGTTAGGAGCATGAATATGTTGTAAATCCAGTCCACCTTCCACTGTAATATGTGATAAGGAAACTTCCAATAGTAAACCAGTGTATGAAACAATCTTTAGTATAGAACATTAGCTGAACGAGTTATTTGTTAGGAAAATTTAGCTGCTTCACAGTGACAGATGTAAAAAGCAAAAACAACCCCCCCCAACCCCAAAATTCCTTGTAATTAGTAAAAAGGGTTGGGGAATGCAAAATAAAACCAGAAGAAAAAGCAAAACTGAAATATAAATCATTGTAATGTGAGCACGAGAGGAGGTATTAGTAGCTGAAGAAATGCCTCAGTGGCAGACAGATATGCGGTGGGGCTGCTTTATGCCTCTGAGGCCACCTCGCAAGGTAAATATGCTCCCACACTAAGCATTTCACCAAGAGGAATAGCAGATGGCCTCTTTCTTACTCTGTCCAGAGCACTGTAATTTGCTTGGTGAAAGGATGACTTGAAGACATATTACTACCTGGTTCCTGTAGGTTGCTTCGGAGACAGCTGTTGCTGTTTTCCTGAGAGAAGAAAATGGTCTGCTGGTGGATTGTCAATCATCTTGGGTTATAAGGTCACAAAGACAGAGTCAGCATCATACATTCTGCACCTCAGTCACAGCATGAGCAACCACTGCTTTGTTCCCGTTTAAATGCACAGATTTTAGCACAGATTTATCAAGTGTCTGGCCTGCCAGATCCTTTTCATCCATATACGACTCCCAGTGCCTCAAACATGCATTGATACATGATGTGCTACTCCTGGATGATGATAGATACAAACAGCAGTACCAAACCAGTTTTTCTTGCTTCCTCTGAGGACAGGGATCTACCTCTGTTTATTATTAATCAGAGGGAGCATCAGTCAGGCAGTGGCTACAGAAACTAGCTTGAGCTCTTAAATTTAATATACCTTATAACAATTCAGATGAGGAAGAGAAATAAAACATTGAACAATTAACTTTGTTTTGTGTGTCATGTACACAATACCATTATTTTCCCCATTCTTCTTTCTGTTTCATGTGTATTCAGTACACGACTCACCACCAATGTACAGTGTGGAATTAGATGCTTCTCTCCCACTATTCTCTTAAATGTTTACAAATAGTCAGAATCTTGTCTTACAAAAAAAAGGGTACTTAGTCTCTTTTGGAGACTATAGAATATGAGAATTATTCATAGACAGATCGAGTTAGCAAAGAATGATTGTTACTCTGTGAGGTTTGGGCTATTTAAGCTAAAACTGCTTGGTCAGTCTCATGTCAGTGCCCTGCACAATCATGAAAAAGATCCCTCTGGAAACTATGTAAAGCACAAGAAAAATAAAGAGGTGATTTTTAACAGCCAATATGGCTTCCTAAGGGAAAATCGTGTCAAACAAATTCGGTGGCCTTGTATGATGGGGTTACATCACCGGTGGATGACTGAAAAACAACTGAAGTTATCTACCTGGATTTGTACAAAGCATTTGACACTATCCCACCCAATATCCTTCTCTGTAAACTGGAGAGACATGAATTTGATGAATAGATGGCTCAGTGGATAAGGAATTGACTGGATGGCCATGCTCAAAAAAGTTGCTGTCAACGGCTCCATGTCCAAGTGGAGGTCAGTGATGAATGGTGTCTTTCATTAGTTGGTATTGGGACCGTCCCTGCTTAGTATCTCTTTTGGCAGCATGGAGTGGGATTGTGTGCACCCTCAACATATTTGCCAATGACACCAAGCTGTGTGGTTTGGTTGATACACTGGAGGGAAGGAATGCCATCCAGAGGGTCCTTGACATGCTTGTGCGGAGGGCTGATGACAACCTGATGAAGTTTAATCATATCAAGTACAAGGTCCTACACTTGGGTCAGGCAATCCCAAGCACAAACACAGGCTGGGCAGAGAATGGATTAGCCCTGATGAGAAGGACTTGGGGGTGTTAACTGACAAAAAGCTCAACATGAGCAGCGCTGCGCCTGCAGCCCAGAAACCCAAGAAGTGTGACCAGTAGGACAAGGAAGCTGATTTTGCACCTCTCCTCTACTCTTTTGAGATACCACCTGCGGTACTGTGTTCTAATCTGGGGCCTATAATCCAACATAGCACATGGATCTGTTGAGCAAGTCCAGATGAGTTTCCTGAAGATGATCAAAGGGCTGGGGCACATCACCTATGAAGACAGACTGAGGGTAGACCTTCTACCAGCCTTTCAGTACCTGAAAGGGGCTACAAGGAATCTGGGGAAGGACTTTTCACAAGGATATGTAGTGACAGGACAAGGGGAAATAGCTTTAAACTGAAACACGGGAGATTTATATCAGATATAAGGAAGAACTTTTTCACTATGATGGCGGTGAGGCTCTGGAGCATGTTGCCCAGAGAAGTTGTGGCTGCCCTGGCAGTGTTCAAGACCAGGTTGGAGGCGGCTTTGAGCAACCTGGTCTAGTGAAAGATGTCCCTGCCCATGCTCCTTAAGATCCGTTCCAACCCAAACCATGTTATAGTTCTATTCAAAAATACTGCTTTCAGATAATGCTTTTTATCCAATTTTGTCTCCTACATGTTGTTTTTTTTTTTTTTTTTTTATTTAGAACCCCAAAAAATTAACTGAAAAAAGATTTCCTTTTATTCCCTCTTCCCTTAGTTAAAAGAGAAACAAAACCAAAGAAACCAAACAGCACACGCTTGACTGACTATAGCATATTCAAGAAAACAAACAATAATTAAACTGCTTCGAAAAAAAATGAAGCTTCAGGTAGCTTAGTGTAGGAGCTCGTCTCTTGACCACGAGATGCCTGGCTCAAATGCTGGTGTTTATGTAATACAGAGCTAAAGTTAATTGTGATGAATCCCACTGTGAATTCTTGGTAGCACAAGATCTTTTAATGAGGGCCCAGCTTATGGAGTATTATCTGCTTGATTTACTAAGTAGAAACAGTATTAAGGAAATTTGGGTGAACAGGGAGAAGGAAAACTAAGGAATAGTTTTATTAGTGTATTTCTAGTAATACACAAAAGGCTGGAGCTCATTTCAACAGCTTTCTGGGAAAATCTTCCCCACTTTTTTTCATTTACCAAGTACTGTGCATTGCAGGACACCATCATGCATCCTTACACTTACAAGCTACCCGCCACTTACAAACAAGATTAATTCAATGTTGTCAGGCATTTCAGAGGCACAGTAATCCTAAGCCAGCAATAGAGGAAGGTGGAATAAAATTCCCCTTCTGAAAAGGACTATGATTTCTGTAATCTTTTGAACGGTTATATCTGCCATTTACTTGTAAGGCAAGTTGGAGTGACTGAAATTTTATTTCAGATATCTATGTTTAAGTTATATAGATAAATCTTGGAAACAGGCATGAAGACACTGTGAGAGTCCTGCTTGTCTACATCTGCATTTAAGGGCAAGGAGAGAGGTTTCATGATATTGCCTTCTTGACCTTATTCATCCATAAAGGAGGAGTTGGAAGACAGTACCCAAAGACTGCAACCACTTGAGATGTCTCCTTTGTTCAGCCTTCAGGGTTTGCAAGAAAACATCCACTCAACATGACATTTTAAGGAATAGTAATGAAAGTCCATCCATCTGACTTTATTGACTTTTCAGGGTTGGCATCAGGAAGAAAAAGGTATTTCATGAAAAAAAAAACCCAACATTTCTGAGGAATCAGCTGTATTTTTTAAAACTATAAAACTGCACAAAACTTGTGCCACATTGTAAGTTACAACTAATTCACAGAATCACAGAATCTAAAAAGCATTGAGGTTGGAAAGGACCTCTTGAGATCAACAATACCAACTCTGCTCAAGCAGGGTCAGGTAAAGCAGATTGTGGGACAGCATCCAGTTATGTTTTAAAATATCTCCAATTACAAAAACTCTGCAGTGTCTCTGGACAACCAGTGACAGTGGTGTCACCCTATTGTGATTCAGATGTAATTCCATGTGTTTTGGTTGGTTGGGTATTTTTTCCAGAAATCCTTTCTTGGTCCTTCCAGGAAAAGTCTGTCTCCCACATCTTCTCTTCCTCTAATCAGGTGTTTATACAGAGGGATAAAACCTTACTGAGCATTCTCCAGGCTAAACAATCCCAGCTCTCTCAGGCTTTCCACATATGAAAGATGCTCCAATCCCCAATCCCTCAGTCATCTCAGCCTCTAAGAGATTTTGCTATTGGGTTGTGGGTTGTTTGTTTGTCAGATTTTCTAAGACACACAATCAACCCTGAAACACCATCAGTGGGAAATGATGGGTCCCTCTGGTAATGCATGCAGCATTTATGTCTGTGGATTCCTATATGTTACCAGTCCAAATTTAGGCTTGGGACCTGGAAGGAAAAAATCCATTTATTTATTTACTTCAACGTCTGGCTGGTACAGTTTGTCCTTGTCCCTGCTCACTTATTTTCTGACCTTCCCAGTGTTCTGACAGTTTCCCTAGAAAAAAGGTGCAGTTAGATGTACTCAAAGAAACCACTACTTTTCAAAAGAAGGTTTCTTTCCATTCAGGTAAAACCTGGCAACTGACTGAATGTACAGTTCTCAGTGAAAAGGGTCAGGTGAAATAACTTATCAGCTGAGGAGTCAGAATCTCTGTCTGAGAGAAGGAAACCTCCAAACGTGTATTTAGTTGTTTGTGATCTTTTAAACATATGCAAAGTTCTTCATATTGAGTGCTTGGGATTTTTTCAGCTGATTAACCATTATCTACTGAGAAAACAAGTTCTTTCTGTAGAATGGAATATCCATTTCTTTACCCCCTGGAACACTTATACCAAGTGCTCTATGAATGAATTTTGAGTCAAATCCAAATATATTTAGAATGGCCTCTCCACCTGTGCAGTACATTGCACTACTTGTGATTAGTCTGGACAGGAATCATAAAAACATAAAATGGTTTGGGTTGGAAAAGATTTTAGGACCATCCAGTTCCAATCCCTGCCATGGGGAGGAACACCTCACACTAGACCATGTAGCCAAGGTTCTGTCCAATCTGCCCATGAACACTGGCAGGGATGGAGCATTCACAACTTCCCTGGGCAACCCATTCCAGTGTCTCATCACCCTCACAGTAAAGAACTTCTTTCTTAAATCTAACCTGAACTTCCCATTTCAGTTTGAACCCATTACCCCTTGTCTTCTCACTACAGTCCCTAATGAAGAGTCCCTCCCCAGCATCCTTATAGGCCCCCGTTCAGGCACTGGAAGGCTGCTATGAGGTCTCCACGCAGCCTTCTCTTCTCCAGGCTGAACACCCCCAACCTTCTCATCCTGTCTTCTACGGGAGGTGCTCCAGTCCCCTGATCATCCTCGTGGCCCTTCTCTGGACTTCTTCCAACAGCTCCATGACCTTCTAATACTGAGGGCACCAGAACTCAGGAAATCATCTTGGCTTTTATTTACCATGTGCATATAACTGTCATAGTTCTAACCATGTACAAACTCAATAATATGCCTATGCACTTTAATGAATAAATGTCTTCCTGTTAGATATGAAGAACAGTTGTGAATGCTCTTATTACTGGATATATACTTCATGGAAAACTCAGATTAAGTTATTTAATTAAATTAGTTAATGAGTAAATATGAATTATCATCAATTCATTTACTCTGAGAGTAACCGTACATATGCAAAACCACTTTAAAAAAATCTAATTCTTTGGAGGAAAAAAGTAAATTATGCTTTTGCTAATAGAGTTTGCCATATTGTCTCAAGCAAGGCTTAATTGCAGCAAGAGAGTAAGCCCTAGAGTAAATATGATTTGTGGTTTATTTTATTAGTGTTCAAAGATTATCCTGTTAGGAGGAAAGTATTTGGTAAGGAAAATGGGTCCTGTTAATTTATCTTTGTTTATAAAACATTAGAGATGATATATATATCATATATTAACATACCATTCATAAGATGGAAGAGCCAGATGCTCATGTTATGCTTTTAGCTGTGATTATTTGCTCTTAAAGCCTCTTCTTATGGATTTTTATGTTTATAGAAGGTGACAATTAAACTTCAATTATAAGTTCATTCTGGATTGTCTTTATTTCCTTTGTTTTAAATTAAAGGTTTTGTTTTGGTTTTTTTTTTCCGCTGTAAAAGAATGTATATTGCTTTCTTAATTTGCTGTGCCATCTGTGTCACTGCACGTTGCTCTCCTAATTTGCATTCTTCAGGGATGGAATCTGATCTCTGCTGAAGCTAGTGGTCATTTGGCAACTCTCACAGAGCGAGTCACTCAGCGTAGGATACAAGGGACATCTCCTGCAGAAATGGGCATAAATACACACACAAGACAAGATGAGGGGCACCAGCAGACCTCATTGTAATAGCATGGCTGTGGCGAACTGAAGTAGTCTGTATTTTCTTGTGCAGCTCAACACCAAGCAGTTTCATTTCTCTTTTTGTCAGCACTGCAATTGCATGCTAAACCCAAATGGTGAACTGTGCACTCTTACTGACAAACCGGCAGCTCTAACTGCCCTACACTGCAGTTATTTGCAAAATGAATGTACTTAAGCATCACCAAGCTTACTCCTTTGGGTTTTATTCTAGGAGTAGCATTGTTGCTCTAAACAGGTAAGCCTAGCTTGGGATTGGTTGAAAAAAAAAAGAATTACAAAAAATAAGGAAAGATTAAATGGATGATAATGATTTTTTTTCCCTAGATAGTGCCAGACCCTTCAGCTTGAACTCAACTATACAAATGAGTCATTCAGCTCAGGCCAGGAGAGCATGTGGCAGACAGGAAGAAGGAATGAATGCAGAAGACATCTTTTCTGTCAAACACTGATGCAGCTTGAGGGGTTCCTTCTTCCTGAGGCTATGGAAACGCTGCACCAACTGGGTTTGTGTGGAAAATGCCAACAGAGGCTTCAGAATATCTAGTAAGATCTAAAGGAGCACTTGGAAAGAAGAGAACGGAAACATCTTCAACATATCAGAAAGAGGTAATCTGATATTGCTATTATATTATAATCTTTATTATTAATACTATTATAATTATTATTTACATAACCCTAGTTAAAAGTAGAAGTGCATTAAAGACTGAAGAACTCTGTAAGGGAATGGAAGGTAGGTTTTCAGCCATAATACCAGTAAAGTAGCAGAATATCTCCTATGGTAAAACCTATTTGTTAAAGCCAATAGCAAAAAAAATTGATCTGCCTTCTGCAAATAGCTGCATCAAATCATCAAAACACTGCTTTGATTTCATGCCATTGGCACAACCCTTTTAGATCGTATTGCAATTGGAAGTGGATGTGAAATTCCACTTCTTGAAACTCCTCTTGACTTGCTACAGGACCAGGGAAATTGTCCTTGGACATGTTGCACTCTAACTCTCAGTGATTGCAGTATTGCCACCACATTGATGAGGCTGGGAAAAGAGGAAGAAAATTAGAACTCATACAGATCTGGAAATAAAATTAAACAGATTAACTGTTTGATTTTTTTTTTTTTTTTTTCTGTCTCTAAGCACAATTTTTATCTGAAGAGGAAAAACATATTAAATTAAACTTAGGTAAACCTTTAGCTGCTCTGAGTGTTCATAGCCCTTACTTAAAAAGCTCTGTGTTGTCCATTTGTGCACAAATGCACTTGAGTTGATTTTAATTAAAAAAATGTTTTAATAACTTGCTTATGCTGTTTGAAAAAATAATTGTTTTTTCTGTAAGATATTCATGTATTAAACTTACTGTTTTATTAAAATGAGTATATCAAGCCTGGAACAACTTTTGCCTAATTCTCCAACATCATTTAGAGCCAGATCTCCTGATTACTCAGGTTTCCAAAGCCATTCAATTTTAAGGAAATGTTTGTGAGAAGTTCACAGAATGGAGAGCTCAGATAGTTTCTCATCTATTTAATATACGGCAGCTTTCTTAGACATGAAAGTGTTATTTGCACTGCTACAATAACCGGTGCCATAGTACTAGAGCACTCAGTCTCTCTCCCAAGACTGAAAATGAACATTTCTCCAAAGTCTCTCTTTTTGTTTTATGCAGAAGAAAACTAAGTGGGATGATGGATTTATTCAAAGATTGTCCTGGAAACTGGAGCCAGTCATCCAGGCAAACAGGAGGGCTGACAGGGTAAAAGGAGTGAGAGGCAGTGCTGTAAGAAAGACTGAACTCCTGTTATTCTAGTTTCATCCCTCAGAATCTCATGATTTCCTACTTTCCTCACCTTCATGCCACCACGCTGCTCTGAACCCAGCTCATACCACAGTGCTGCTGCCTCCACAGTACAGATATTCAGAGCTGAAAAGAGACGGAGTATGGGCTCTCCAGAGTGGTTGAAAGCAGCAGAATGACTGTGCGCTTGTGCAGAAGAGGGTGGCAAAGAATGGGAGGTGTAGAGGATGGAAACAGGAGATCCCTTTATTGTTAGGTAAACGACACACATCCACTTAACATGCAGAGGACTTGCACTTCATAGTGACCTCAGTGCAAGTAGAAATCTAGCAAATCTTATAGCACATTTTAGTGTGTAGAAGTTCAGACAAAAAAAACTGATATTTTTGAAGCACAAACTCCTGCCAAGCCCTTAAACAATTCCTCCTTACCTTAATGGAAAGGAAAAAATGCATTTTGGGGCTTCACACATATATCATCAGGCTGAAAATCTGTCCCACCATGCCTAAGAGAATGCAACATTGCTTTAAAATCTTGAATCCTGAGATTCTGCAGCTATTGATAGACTACATGAAATCATCCTGAAAGTAAGTTAATGCAGTAACCTGGTAAGGCCAGGTTACTAAGCCAAGACCTTGTACAACCGAAATTAAAATATCTAAAGTAATACAGTGTATAAAAACGATAGCAATCTCCTTGGCTCCAGAGACCAGCAAAACTAGTTGCTATTGCTAGCAACTTTATTATTAGCTAGCTATTGCTAGCTAATTTTCAGAATTCCTGTATAGTTTCCACTCGCATCAACCAGAAGTAGAGGAGAAAGTGTGAAACTATAGACCATAACGAGCAGGCCTTTTCATTTATTTCACTGGTGCCATTTTCTTCTGTGCTATTACAAAATCTCACCTATGAAATGACGTTCCTCTGACCTAATAGCAAATTTCTGCCAGGTTCTGTTTTGATGAATGAATCTGTTAAGTAGGAAAGGTGTTTGCTCCCTTTATACTCAGTGCAGCAGTGATTCTGTGCATTGATGACATACTTAATCTGATTCTGATTTTTTGGATAATATTATAAATTTTAATTTTATAATACTAAAATATGATGTTGTTATGTCAACAAGATGATTTGAGATTCCCAACTAAGTTAAGGCTCTGCATTTGTGATGGTGAAGGGATAGGGAGCATTCTCTTGAAATAAATCAGCTGAGCCTTCAGTATGTTGAACCTTAATCAAAGTTACCAAATTTCAAGGCTTACAATATCCTAAAAAAAAATTGATTCTTGAGATTTTTTCACTCTCCCTTTCTCAAAATGGTTTTGTTGCAGTTTTGCCATTTTTCCCCTACTAGGTTAGATTACTAGACAGTATTTCAAAAACAGGAATTCTCTTGGGCCCCTTTGTCCTTCTGTAGTTCTGTACCACAGCAGAGCTGTTGCTTTTCTTCTGTTCACGACTGAAAAATATTACAGCTCGTCGTGGCGTATCTGAGCTGGGTGTTGATTTCTGAGGCTTCTGCCAGAAGATGTTTAATAATACTGTCACTCCAACAGAATCCATGCCATGGCAGGTTCTGACAAGGTGCAAAATACGGGACAGGTGTGAATTTACCATCTGTACTGCCCCTACAATACTGAGACAGTGTCACTAGGAATTAAACTAAAGGAAAGACCTTGGGAGGGAAAGTCACAGCATACCTTGTGCAAAACAGGCATAAAACACTGGTAGAAGACTGTAAATATTTGCTTCCCTAATTTATAAACCCCATGTACCCAGATCAGGAATAAAAGCTCGGAGTTTGTAGAGATACAAATGATACATATTTGTGTCGACATTTGGTAATACATAACCACATAACTGTGCTATCCTAGAAGACAGCTGATGAACTTTCTCATTATAGCATTGCCAGTTTCTACCAGTGCTGGTTAAATGTGAGCCAATTGTGCTACGGTGGAAAGGCACCTTTAAATATTGATCTACTCTTGCCTAAGGGGATTTGTGACTGGAAAAAATGGTCTGAGAGTCTAGATACTTGTGTTTCCTTCTGGCTTTGTGAATAAATCACTTTATTTTAGGGGTTGCTATTCTTAAAAGATATTTCTTGGCCTCAGGAATATAATACAGAGCACCTAAGATAGGCACATACAGTCAAGAATGATAGCCTCAATAAACTTCTTTATCACTACCACCTATAACAGATAATTTTGAAAAGTGATTCTAGGGATGTGAAAAATTTCATATCATTTACAGTTTTACTTTATCTTGGAATAAGAAAGGTTTGTGCAGACACAAAAGCACCTGATCTAGCAACTAATTGAGGGGGGTTACGCGACTATTCACTGGGAATTGAGAGCTCCATGTCTCCCCTTGATAGGTGGTACTTTCCAACAGAGTAGAAGGTGTATATATATACATATATAGGTGTATATACACTCTTACATATATATATATATATATATATACCCCTCTCTAAATAGAGGTATATATTAACACTCTTACACTAGAGTAACACATCAGCGACTTTGGAAAAGGGAAGAAAAATCTGAATATCTTCAAACCCTGAAAAATGAACATCAGGAGGCTTGCAATGTGATGCTCTTCTAAGTTACTGTGTAGTTTCCATACACAATAGTTTAAAGTTGGAGAAGGTGGGAAAGGGGGAGCACTTTTTATTATTAATACTGAAGCTAAACTCTTGCACAAGTACCTATTTAGAGCCTTGAACCAAGGTATGTAAGAGTCTCATCTTCCCTGGAGACTGGTTCTGATGAACTGAACATTCACAGTCTCACCCTACCTTTTGTGGTTAGTTTACTTACCCAGATGTATAACACAATCACAGAATGATTTGGGTTGTGAGAGGCCCTCAGGATGGCCTCTGGTTCAATTCTCCACTCAGATAAATTCCACATCAGATCTGGCTGCCTAAGTCCTTGGTTTTAGCATCCAGTGGTGTTTATTAAAACATCTCCAGGGATGGACATACTAGAGCAACTCTGGGAAACCTGTTCCCATGTTCAACTAGTGGGAGTAATCCCATGGACTAAAGTGGTACATGGACTAACCATGTTATTAAATGGATTTTATATGGGAAGATGCCACCTCAGAAAATGAATTATCACAATACTTCCCAAAAATCAGATCATGCCAAGAGACAATAAAACCAGCTAGATTTAGGGGGAAAAGAAATCCCACAAAAATACTAATAGGTGAATTTTTCATGATGGGCCTTGTCAGTACTTCTTCTAGTGGCTGGCCAGTTCTCCTCTCATTTTCTGCTGGAAGAGAGGTGGCGAGTTCTTTTCACATCTTTCTACTCTGTGAAATATATCAGGCTTCTGTAAAACCTCACTTCAAGTTACCTTGTTGTCTTGTTACAGTGTTGTCTTGTAAGGTTAGTATGATAAAAATGGAAATGCCAAAGCACTTGCTGGCAGATATAGAATTGGCAAGTGAAGATTCATGTTCTTGGTGCACCCATGGCAGAGAAGCACCTGATTTCACTTTGTGTCTGCACAATGGTGCTTCTTCAAAAACTTTCCCTGTTTGTGGTTCACATGGGAAGTTTTCTATGTTAATCACTGCACCATGTATTCATACATGAATGAAAGTAACTTTGGTGCAAGAAGCAAAAGTCAAGCATAATAGTGCAAAACTTCATAACTTTCAAAGGAAAACTGTCATGAAGAAATTAATATGTTTCCCAGGAGTTCCTTGGTGCCATCTGTGATGTTTTAAAAATAGTTGTTAGCTGACATGTGCAAAATGCACCTTTCTATAGCTCCCATTTCTACAAAAATAATGTGATGGTCTCTAAAGCTCATCTGTATTCCATCTTCTTGTGCAGTTTTTGTCATTCTGTATCTCAGGATAATTCAGCTGTATCATGTACTAGAAGGAATCCAGCAACTCCCTATTAAGTTTGCAGAACAATTTGGTGAACCAATAATTTTCCATTTTTCTTTACAATAACTGAATTGATGCTTAGTTTTAACAGCCCAGCTGTGCACAGGCCTGTTTAGCAACAGCTTAACCCTTGTATTGACAGAATAAAGAAATACAACATGGTTTCCTGATTTATTTTAGGAAAATGCTGAGTAAATCTCATTTTTTCAGAGCAAAGATTGATAAATAATTCCAACAAAATACCAAGTTCTAACTCTTTGACCTTTGTCTGACAGATAAAATGGATAAGCTTTAGCACCTTCTTAGGCCACATAGAATTATTATTGTCTTAAAACATAAATATACCCTATAGTATTTCCGTCAACGCTAGCTTCGTAGAGAAAGAGGCTTTAATTTAAGCTACAGCATGGAAAGTGACAGAACTTTCATTAGCTGGAGAGAGGAACTGAGCCAGTGTTTGAATGTGTTTGATCTTTTTAATGTGCTACATGTGTCCTCATAGATTTCTGGTCAGAAATTAAGGCATAGATGAGGAATTTACTTACCTGGTTGTTGTCCAAGTACTGCTCTTCCAGTTGAACTGTTTTGATGATTAGTTGACTGAAGTCATGCAGCTGAATCTCACTGGTTTTAATTCCTGCTGCCTCGTAGCTGTGGAACAAGATGGAATCTCTACTATCACACTGAGGCTTCACATAACTCATTCTAGGACTCTGCATTTTTCTTTTATATATACTTACTGCAAACAGGACAAAACAAAACAAATAATTTAATATTCATTTGTGCTTGTTACTTCATTCCATAAGCAGTTATTGTGGCAGAATTTTCTTTGACACCATATACAAACATCTCTCACCTTTGTTTTTTTTAAGTCATGCAGGAAATGAGTGTAGAGCTGGACTTACGTACTGTATCATTATATCTTCGAAGCTTACAAAGTCATCAGGCTGATAAATAGCATGAAGGACACTGAGAAGCCTCTGGAAAAGCTCTACATGGTTTGTGTGTCTCAGATATTGAAAATCCTGCTGGAGAAGTGGACTGAAAGAGAATCTGTATCTCACAACCCATGGTGGGAGTCGGCATCACCTAGCCTTAGCCATCGGAATAATAAGATACTCATACAGGCTCTTTTGATGAGAAAGTTATTACCAGACACCTCTAATCAAAACATGATCTCTAAGATAATTAGGACAAATTACACTATAAAGGATTCCATTGCTCTACACAAGCATTAGACGGCGTGTTAAGACTAGCTTAGACTAGATGTTTTAGAAATGTTACCTTATGCCAATTAAATCCTAATATGAATCTACAACCAATAAAATATGGAGTTTGAACACATTGGATAGATCACTATGCCTAAACCAATTCCTTTGATTTCAGAATATCTCAGTAAAGATGGTACTCTTTCAGAAATAATAGAATATAGAGCCAATTTAGCTTTATTGCAATGAGAAGAATAGAGCAAATACCAAACTAACCAGTCATTCACCAGCAGAAATACTGCTTGATTTTAAAGGGGAGCAGGGTATGTTGATATAGAAAAGAGAATTAATATTATACCAGGTAGTGTAAATAAGGACTATTAAGAGTTGGTGAAGGTGTATTTTTTTGTGCTTCCTAAAGAAGTGTTACTGAAATTAAAATGGAATGCTGACTCAGTTATTATTTCTACATATTTTTATTATTAAATTGTGAGCAGAGGAAGGGGAAATGTAAACACCCCGTTCTCCCCTCAAAACCCACCCAAACCAAAACATAAACACAAACCCAAAAATGCTTTAGAAAGTCTGTGTCTGACCTATCAGGCTCATTTTTAAAGTGCGTACCGAGTTAAGTAATCAGGCATTCTTTCCTATCCTACAGCAAAATACCTCTTGATGCAATTAAATGGCTCAAGATTCAGAAACCCAGACATACCAGTCTCTTCAGCTTGTGACAGCCAGCCATGTGTGAGAAAGGTCAGTCATGTAAAAGAAATTAAATGAGTTCTGCAAGGACTTAACTGGAATTGATGCAAAGCTCTCCAAACTGCAAAGGTGATGAAAAGTTCAATCAAAGTCAGATGCAAGGAAAGATGCTCATTAATATCCACATCACTGGGTCACAAACACCCTGCTCATCTGTATGGCAGAACTGTGTACTTAATGATGTGATCAGAAGTGGTATTCATGGGAGAACAATGTATTCCATGCTGCCCCAGCACTGTATGTTGCATATCCTGCCAGTCCTCCTAAAAAGAATATGAAAGCCTTTGTATCTGCTTGAGGATGTTGCAAAAGGAAGAAACACATTTGTACAGAGTCAGATGAATAGTCTGCTGAACACTGAATTAAATGCAGCTATGACTATTTCAATGTTCAAAATTAACTAAATATACTTGAGGACTTTTCTGAAACTTTGTTAAAATAAAACTAGCATGACAAGGTATTTTAGTATTGATTTCAATATTAATGATCATTCACTGATCTCAAAATGCTTTTCAGTAACATTGTTTTTTCGTATAATAAATGTATGTCCTGACTACAACAAAGATTCACACTTTAAGTTCTCAGAACTGCAGATAGCCAAGCTCATTTGACTGATTACAAAGGAGATCTCTTCTTAGCAGTTTTTTAAAACCTCAGGGGTAAAAATCAAGGGGTTCTCCAATACTGCTTTAATAATTTTGAATAAGACCCATTTCTGTTTTAATAACTTATAAAAAAAATAGGCTTATTTATGATTATTATTCTCTGATTTGAGTATTTTCACATCTAGCCGTAGTCAGCTGAATCAGAACACATGGAGGCTCAACTTTTCAAAGCCAAAGGAAGCTAATACTGGCCTGTCTATAGCTTGAAGTCCTCACTTTCCAGTCCAACTAAAAGGATGTGCAGAGTGCCTCCAGAGCTGCATCCTTGCTGGTGAGCCTTGCATTATCCCAGATTGCCAAACTGTGCTGCAGGCACCACACTGCAGAGACATGTTGTTGTTACTGATCAAGATCTTAAAGAAAAAATAAAAAATTACCTCCTTTTGGCATTTTACTGAATTCAGTGCAGTTTTACTCCATGGAAACTAAGATGAAAATCACTTCCAAGGATCCAAAATGGCTGAAGAGATCTAGAGGCGGTACTGTTTGATCACTGAAAGATGGTGACTCTCTGAAGACTGAGAGATCTGAGAAAATACAAACATTCTTTTTGAAGTGGTTCTTAATGCAACACAGCCTGAGTTTATTTCTTCCCCCCCATTTTTACCCCTTTTTCCACCTGTGCAAAGAAGGTCCATGTAATGTTCCACCACTCTGTGAGAAACAGTAACACAAAACAAGCAGCCTCTGAAGAATCAGGTACAGAATCATTCATCAATGACAGGTTCTTTCCATTTGGCTATGAAGATATAGGTAGTAACAGTTTTGCATGTCTAATGGCACCAATATGAAGCTGAGTACAGAAGCTATCTCAGGAGGACTTCACTTGTTTATATTATGCTGAAGTAAGTGGAAATATAATATATTATTAATTTCAAGAGATTTATTTCTTCTTCCATATTTGCTTCATTATTATTATTACTTTCTTTAAGGTTCTGCTTGATTTCCTCTCAGCATCTTTTCTCTACCTACAGCTTGATTGGAAGACAAGAACATGCAATTATTTGATCACTTTTCATTTCAGCTGATTAAAAGGAAAAGGAAGTGTTTGCTTGGGCCAAAGGTTTTTACAATGCATAATTAATTGTCCGATATCATCTTAATCAACAGCTTACCAGTTTCAGCTTCTTTGCATTTATCAGGGGAAAGGCGGGGTTAAATAAAGGTATTTAATCAACCATGCATGAATTGCTAGAAATGGATTTCTATAAGGGAGCCTTCAACCAGTTATTAGGAAGGGTGCTGAAGTGAAACAACCCTCCTCTAAGAGCGGTGGATTGCACTGGCTGACAGGAAATGAATTTGAGTATTATTGACCAAAATATTTCAGTCACATGTTCCATCTCCATCTGCTTAATGAATTGAAGTGTCAAGAAAATTTGAAGAGGCAGCCCAGGAAAACAGAAATGTAATTTAATGCAACAAGAGTCATTTGCTGGCCACATGTACAGTATTGATGGGATTCCAGACAAAGCATTCAGATTATGGCTATTGTTAGAGGAAAAGGCATTTAATTTGTCCAGCAATTCGTATGTTTAAAGGCTGATTACTTTTAAAGAATCGCAAAAAACTAAACCAGCCACAGTCTTCTGGCAGAATTAATTGGCAAAGCAGTAAATCTAATTACTTTCATAAATGTAACTTTAAGACATCTCTGCAATTTAATGCAGTCAGGAAAATATATGCTGCATAACTTTCTCAAAACTACACAAAATCTGAATCTGTCTGATAAAAATGCACAAGCTGGTTAAGCTCTATTAGTTCCTGTTATCTGTCTCATTGCTTTGAGTGCCTGTAGTTCTGGATGCAATAACTCCATTTACTGCATCTGAAATATCCCAGGATACCATTAAATGGACACCCACTCTGTTTTCCTCTTCTTGATTTCCCAATGCAGATATATAAAAGCTAGTGATGTAGCTTCTCTCATTTTCTCTTGTTCTTTTCTTCATAGCAGAACTTATTAACTGTTGATTTATTATCCTTTACCTGTGAACTAAATCATTTGGCCCCACTCACAGTACAGTGCCCAGCTGCAGGAATGCAGAAGGAAAAAATTTATTCTCTGAAAAGACTGTTCAGCAATGGAACAGACTTCCCAGGGAACTGGTTGAGTCATCATCCCTGGAGGTATCTAAAAGATGAGTATGTGTGGCACTTAAGGACATGATTTAATAGTGGACTTTGTAGTGTTAAGTCAACAATTTTACTTGATGATCTTAAGTCTTTTGCAACCTAAACGTTTCTACGATTCTAAACGGTCATTGTAGGTCCTTTCCAACTAAGACTATTCTAGTATCTTCTTTTCCGTTTTGGATTTTATTCTAGTCTGTTCTAATATGGTCACTTGGATGTTAGTAATAGTGGAAACTAAAGAAAAAGGAGAGGCTGAGCACAATAAAAACAGGAGCTAAAGACTAAAGAACTGCTGAGTAAGTTACAGAAGACACAGGATTTAACTGTCTGTGGCGACAGATGAGATGATGCACTCTCTGGAGATGATTGTTTTCCCCCATGACTACTGAGAGACATCTCAGCATCTCTGTAAGATGACATGTACCTTTTGACAGCTAAATATGAGAGATTAATCTATCACATTCACAGTTCTTGCAACAGTAGATGTACACACAATTCTGGATTTTCATCATTATCAAGTTAGGTTCAAGTCCCAGTAAGACAAATATTACCAACCTGTCTTCCTGAATGTAAATACTTGTTCCTCTACCTAGCTTTTCTACTAAACTTAATGGAGACTACCTGTACTACTTCTGATGGAGAAAAAGCAGAACAAGACAGACTTCCATCTTTTGAGTCAAAGCTCCAGCTTCAGGAAAAAAAACATATGTTTTAAAGAGGTCAAGAGGCCTTAGAGATCAGAAAATGGGTCAGACCAAATAATAGATGAAGATAAAAAAAATCAGGATATACATGTTGATCCTTAGGCTAAAGATCCCAGTACCCTTTGAACAGAATATGAAGGTCTGAAGGTTCCCTAAGTAGCTTCTAGACTATTTAACAAGCTTCTGCATATATCTCTAATAATTTCATGAAGTCATTTTGTTGTATCCATTCTTTGTTATACTTTTGGTGAAGCACTGACACTGAGATCTGTTGGCTATGGCAGGGTATAGTGTGCCAGGTTAGCCGAGCTTTGGACCTACCACGTTCTTCCTTGATCTCTTACTTCAAACTGGGGCAGCAGTTAAGTACCATTTATATTAAGTTTTAGTGCAGTCAGAACACAGCCAACTGAATTATCAGTAATAACATTTAATTACGTGCTTAAAATTATAAACATGCTTCAGTGCTGATCTAGCTGAAGGCAATCCAGAGCTAGGACCTTGGCTTCTGTGTCTGCCATTCAGTCTGTCTGCATTGTTTTAGCCATTTGGAGAACAGAACCTTTGCCTAGTTGACAGACAGGCTTATTCAATTAATATTTTAAGCTGCCAGGGGATTCTCGGATGAAAATCACTATAATGCAAAATATTAAAGTTTTTTTAATGGGATCCTTTGGCTTTCAAATGAACTCTGAAAGAACATTCCATGCTCAGATAAAAGCTGAGTTATAGTAATTGTACAGTACCAAAAATCTCCAGTATTACAGAACAATTTTCTTAGCACAATAATACCTAACAAAGCTTCTGAAATCTTTCAATTAGCTCTTTCCCTTAGAGAATACCTGAAGCTCAATATAATGAGCAACATTATCTTTCTGCAATGAATACAATTTAAATCTTAATAGTTTAGTTCCTGTTCAGATATCTTGAGAAAGATTGAGAGAAGGTTACTTTGTTTGTGGCAAGATCCATTGGAACTGTCAGGATTTAGAAATCAGACAGACATGCCTCTCTATACTAATCACTCTTCTATTTAAGTTTCCTGCTTCTTAGGCCTGAATATTAAACCAAAACCCTATATATAAAAATAATACTGACGGATTTATGCAATAAAATTAAGAGATCCTTTACAGATTCTCTTAAAGCTATCATGTTATTGGACTGCCGGTTACATCACCCAGATCTCTGTTTGCAGGTAAAAGACATTTCAACTATTCACTAATGTAGTCAAAGGGTGGAATCTTGCATTTACTTCCATTTTGTCCTAGAATTTGACTCACAGAGGGTCATCTTACCTTGTCTTTCTGGAAAAAATAGTCTTTCAATGTCAAATACCATAATTTCTGTTACATATCTAATGATTTAAAGAAAACAAAGATTCTTAAGTATCGTTAATTCTTATTTATGAAATCAATGCAATTTCCCAGAGATATACAATAATTGAAAAGGTGTTTATGGATATTTACACAAACTGCAGGGTAGAAGTTTTTCCCATAGTAACGTTTCATTTATTCCTTTAACATTCAGTGTTTCTGTAGAGTTTCCCACCTCAAATCAGCAGGTTCTTGCACTTCTCCATTTTTTTTGCTAAGAGTGTCAGACAAAATCAGAAAACCCAAGCTTTTCACTGGAAAGGATATAAAGCCACTACAGACACTGCCTGGAGAAAAGGATCCAGTTCAGAACCTACATTGACAGCTGTAAGTGTTCATGCCTCAAACTTTTATAGCTCCATTTTCAATATGTCACACCTCTGTTGGAGACAATTTAAACCTATGACCTTAACAAGGGATAATTTTTGATAGAACTAAATGCACATAACAGTATTAACAGTGGCTGTATAAAGTGATTCTTCTGCCCTGCCCTTCATGAGGGTTTCTTGCTCAGTTGAAGAAATAAAGTGGGAATATGAGTTACCTTTTCCTTATTTTGTTTTCTTATGTGGTTTCTGGCAAGCAACTTCATATAAAGCAAAACCTGGCAAATAATTAAGGTAATGATTAAGGCAGGAATCATATTTAATGCCAGCATCTTAATATCTAAGTGTAATTCACAGTCACATGTACTTCCTGCTATCTTTAGGGGATTAGCCAATATAATCAGTGCATACATAAATTCCCAAATAAGAAAGCTTGGAAGACACTGTGAAGGTCACTAAAGGACCTTCCCCAACAGGCTGCCTAGCTTTAGACATTAAGAGAATCTAGTAGTAAAGAAATTAACTTCCTTATCTCTGGGCATCAATGTCTGAGACTGTTTCTGGGCATGTCCAATTTACTATCATAATCTTCAAGATTCAGATTCTTCTCTAACTCATGTGGGTTTCTGAAGTAAATAAACTGCTAGGGGATCCTTCCAGTGCAGAGTCTGACCCTGAAACATGCCATGTCCTTCATTATTTCAGTACCTGTTCTGTGTCACTAACATGATTAACTCAAACTACAGCAGATGAAGAGCATGTTGGTGAGATGAGGGGAGACTGAGACCATGCCTGATAGAAGGGGAGCAAACCAGCTCTCATCCCAACTGTTATGATATGAAGGTTGGTGAATGGCAGTGATTGACAGCCCTAGCTAAGCTGGAGGATAATTTTCACAATGCCAAAGGGCCACATTACTTTTGCTAGTGTGAGGATGAAAATTAGAAGGTGTATTTTTGTTTGTGTTTTATACTTGTGCAGTGGAATTCCAGAACAACCTTTAAGACTGCCTAAGGTGCTGCTACACTGAGGGAACAGAAACACAAAACATGGGAAAGTCCTTCTCATCACCTTACAAAACCCACTTTTGGCCACTATTTGATAGTGACTTAGAGAGCATTGTGATTGCTGTTTTCAGCAAAGCTACTGCACTGCAAGTATACTTCCATAACTATATCACCTCTTAGCAGCCAAAATTTGTTCCCATGTAAAAGCAATTTGAGCCTTTCTGTGAGCAAGGAATCAGCATGTAGCAATTTACATTTTCATCAGCAATGAGGTGCTTCATCCTTTAAATTATGCCACTTTGATGTATTATAAAGGGGGGTGTTGTGTATAGGCTGTGATACTGCTTAAAGAAGAAATGTTACCAGGTTTTGAATTACAAAGCCATTCAGATTCCTTTTCAGTTGATAAAGCTAGTGTCATTTAATTTAGCAGTTACATTAGAACAAAGAGATTGTGAATAGCCTTAAGACGAATATCATTGAATAATTTTTTTATTGTTTTTGAAGAAGTTTTATTTTGCCTTTTACATATAGAACGTGATTGAAAGAATTAACGGGGGGGGGGGAAGCATTATTATTGGCTAGAACATGCAAAGGAATAAAATGATCAGGGCCACATTTTTCTAAGTACAATTTGAACAGAGGACGGGCTACTGAGACACATAACTAGACTCCTAAATGGGAATTGGGGTTTTCAGCTTTTCCTGTTTTCCCCTTACCCCATCAGATTCAAAAGGGATTGCACTGTGTTTCCTGAAGTGGAAATCACTGGGGTAGTTCTGATTCACACTTCTGAGAAAAGATCTGACATATCTTCCCTGTATGCAGGAAATTGTACTCCTTTTTGGATAAATGTTTATGTTATTTCTTCCTTTGCTATGTCAGTGTGGGGTCTATCTGTTTGCCACAAGAAAAAAGTTATTGGAAACAATGTTAATGATGAGAACTTGGAGGACATCCAAACCACTCCTGTGTATGAGAGCAATGTCTTCAATGTTAATGGAAAATCAGCTTTGATTTTTTTTGCTCCACAATAAAACCTGCTTTAACTTTGGTTATCTAAAAGTAGTCTAGTCTAAGCTAATCATTCAACCATAATCAAAGGAGAGAAATACTTCTAAGTGATAAGTCATCCCTTCCTAGGATGGATAGATGATTTCCTAGATGTGCAGCTTTTTCCCCTACATTGATTATGTCATGGGTTCAGCAGTAGCAGTCATTTTTCTCCTTCTTAGTAGCTGGTGCAGCACTATGTTTTTGACTTGTGGC
>JANRGW010043281.1:0-34995 GCA_024733675.1 Psilopsiagon aymara | reverse complement strand
CAGCACCCTCACAGGGAAGAGCTTCTGCCCAAGAGCTCATCTCAGTCTCCCCTCTGGCAGTTAAAGCCATTCCCTTGGCCTGTCCATACAGGTCCTTGTCCAAAGCCCCTCTCCACATTTCCTGTTGGCCCTTTCACTGTTGAATGACCTCCCTGGAGCTTCCTTACTGTTGCAAAACCACATAATTAAAAGTCCATATTTGCTTCTGCAGCAAAAAGTAAATCCTGTTGGAGATACAAAGCCTGTGCCCAGGATCAGGCTGCAGACACTGCACTAACAGCATGAGCAGCTTGTGTCAGTTATCGGATGAGGAGAGTGAGGGACCCTGGTATGTGCTCCGGGATGAGCAACGGGACCTTGGGAAGGGCTCTGGGAGCAGCCAAGGGACAGCCCCAGTGACCCCTCTGTGCTCCTGCACGGCTGAGACCTTCCATCAGCGAGCCAGGATCCTGCTCAGGGGGACAGGGAGGGCAATTGCAATGCTGCAGCACTTGGCAAGCAGCTCCGAGCTGCTACAGCAAAAATAACCCTTCACGTGAAGGAGGAGGCGACCCCAGAGAGAGAAACGGGGAGAGAACATAACAGCGTAAGGACATGGGGGTGATAGAGGGGAACAGCACTGAGATGTCTGGAGGAGCTGAGATTCACCCTTCTGAAAACAACGTGTCCTGGGCTCAGCAGCAGCAGTCGTTTTTCCCCTTCTCAGTATTACTATTACTTGACTATACACAAAGAAACTAAGGCTAAGAAGTTGGGCAAATGGAGGGGTAATATTAGAATACAGCCAAGGTCTTACATCCTAAGCAGCTTCCTTTGCTAGAGTACAGGCAAAGGCAGTACACGGGTCTCCTTGCTACACCTCTTTGCATTCAAACTGCCTTCCTTGCTGGCAGAGCTGATAGCTTCGGGACCAGATGTCAGAGGTTCAAGTTAAAAGCTTTGTGATTAGTTAATTCTAACAAATCCATTACCAGTCTGTGGTGCTGTTGTAATGAAGAGCTCAGGTGGCTTCTTGTAAAGATCAAAATCAATGTGCCGTTTGTCCCAGCTCCATCTGTCTCGTGGCAGCACTGGCTCCATGTTAGCATGCAGAACATTCTCCTGCCATTTCTAAATGAAAATTGAATCCCCTTGAGAAGCCAGGCCAAAATCACCAGGGAGGAGTCACAAAAAGAGCTAGCCAGATTCTTGGTTATTATCATAGAGTCGTAGAACAGTCAGGGTTGGAAAGGACCTTAAGCTCATCCAGTTCCAACCCCTCTGCCATGGGCAGGGACACCTCCCACTAAACCATGCCACCCAAGGCTCTGTAGAACCTGGCCTTGAACACCGCCAGCGATGGAGCATTCACAGCTTCCCAGATCTTAAGGTCTTCACAGATCTCAAGGTCCTTTCCAACCCTGACTGTTCTGTGATTCTATGCCCATGAGCTCCAGAAGGAGCCTCCTTCCCCTTTCTCTCAGCTCCATGGCTAGCACAGATCTCACACAGCTATTGGTACTGCCAGGTTACACTTAGTGTTGCTCGGGGTAAGGTGTCATCTCTCATCCCATCACTAGGTGCCAATGATCAATAGAACGTACTCATCAGCTGCTACTCCCACAGTAAACATCACAGTCCCCCCTTATTTCAGCTCAGTAGCTCTGGTGGCAGTCATCACTGTAAGCTGCTCCCTTTTCAGCTTGGCAGTTTGCATCCTGTACTAGTTCTCCTTTCTTGTTTCTCCAGCAAAAGGCACCAGTGCTTACACCGTAGGGGCTGGCTTCTATTACTCTTGGTCTGTGAACCTGCTCTGATCCTTCATGAGAAGACACATTCTCCAGTACCATGGATCAGAAAGAAGCACTTTGTTTTCACCAACCACTTCACTTCAGCTTTACTCCAACCTTTCTGAGAAACTGCTCTGATTTGTATGAAAAAAGAAGAAAGACAAATAAAGCCTGAAACCCAAATGAACATGTGCACAGCCCTGCAAGATTCAGCTTGTTCCACTCTGTGCTGAGACCGTGTTCAGTCAATTTGGTAGAATTTACTGATCCTTTACAAAAACCCCAAACAACCCAACCTGTTCTATTCCCTTTATTTTGTCATCTTGCCAATTCTAGTAACACACGAAATTCCTTCCTGACAGCAGACCACATGTGAGTATGCACAATGCTGAAGACTGTTCAAAACAGGGAACTGTAACCAAGTCCAGTCAATGATCCAGTGAAATGGAAGGAAACAGTAATATAGAAGAGGCGAAGGGAGAGAGGACACAGGGCAGGAAGAAACTGATAGAGAAGACGGTGGTGGGGGACAAACACCCCATAAAACTGTAACTACAAACAAGAAATAAACAGTGGAATTAAAAGCAGCAGTGAGGGAATCTGGAAACATGAAGGAAGGCCACAGCAAGATTGGCAACACACGAAGAACAGTCTGGAACCCAACCAGAACGCAGCAGTATGATTTTTGTGACACTAGACTCCACCTGTAAATGTAAACCAAAGCACTCTATGGTCCATTAATACTCATTAATATCCAATTAATACTGGCAAATGGGTTTTCTGTGTGTGTTCAGGGTACAATTTGTGTATCCAAACAAATTATCACCTGGGTAAGCTAGATGATGATGTACACAAACTCCACATGGAGGTGTTACCTTTAAAAACTGCTGCCTACCCTACAGCCTTCAAAAGAGACTTCCACATTAAAGCAATCTTCCTCTTCAAGTCTCCTAAAATGCTTGAGTTCACTTTGGAGGGTCCATTTAAGTTTCCTGTTACCTCTCTTAACTCCTCCTGACGTGCCTCATGTGGCATCTGGGGGTGCAGGTTGCTTTCAATGCTGCTCTTATATCCAGGGAATACAAATCCATCCGGTGACTGCCACATACTCTTGGACTTTTCAGAGAATCCCTTACAGGCAGCAGCCACATCCACTGGCTCAAATGTGGCTGACAGATAGTCTTGACAATAAGTAAATCTCATTTTTGGTTCCTACAAAATAAATGATGGGTGGTTTTGTTAATGTAAATTCCCCTTCACTGGGAAAGGAGCCCATAAGGTACAGAACCAGTATTATTTCTTTCCTGGAGACTGCAAGTAATTACAGATCAAAATTATACAGAATATATATCATTAAATATTTAAAGGGCTTAATTTCATGCCATTATGATCAAATGATGGATTTAATGACAAGTGTTCTAATGGGATCTCTGTAAAATAATTACAGACAGAAATATCCTTAACATTATGTGTGCAAAAGGAGAGCAGTAGTTCATATCATGTCCATGGTACAGCATGAGCAGTTTTCACAGAGCTACAGTTAATTGCCACCAGCTGATAGGAAAATGGCATTTGTTATCAAGATTCAAGCCAGCTATTCAGACGCAAGCAGAAAAATGTGATTCCTCAAATCATTTAATGCTGCAAACACCAATGCTGCAATTGCTCCAATTCTCCCACTTACAAGTGGGACAGAACTGGAAGTGACCACCTCGGTTATCAAAGGCTGCACTCACAATGACAGCCCAAGTCACAGAGCTGAGAAAACGCGGCTATAATGAATGGCAATTAAGAGACAGTTATAGACAGCAACAAAGAATACCTCAGACTGAGATCCTTTTGGATCCCAACTTCCCTTCCTATGTGCTAACACGGGAGTTATTAGTGTAGAACTTTGAGTTTAAACTGTTCACCTTTCTTTTTTAAGCACTACACAGAGCAAGCCAAGACCTCCAGTTGTGTGTCTCAATTTACCTTTGCCATTTCCTGGCGAAGATGCTTCTTTGCAAGTTCTGCAGAATTCAGGCTCTGACAGCTGTAGTTAAAGACCGATTTCCCATCAACAGGAGAGATCATGAAAGCTTCAAACCTTGGCTTTTCCATCTTTCCTTTGAGCTGGCATACAGCATGAATGTTAGCCTGCAAAGAGAGATTACATGGGAGTTCTGTCTGCATTGAGAATTGAGAGTGTTACTGAAAACTGTAAACAAGCAAACGATCCTGCAAACATTAAAACCCCTTTTTTTTGTTAATAAAATACTTCACAAAAGGACTTATTAAAAAATAGCACAGTTTCACTCTTGGATATGATGTTCTGCCAGACTAGCAGCAGTAGACTGGAGGCAAGCGCTGACCAAAGAATGGCTTCTACTCACAGATTCAAATAGTTCTAATAGTTGCTCTGGAGAGCTGATGCTCGTTGTTCTTGTAAATAAGATCAGTTCTTTCACTTGTACAATTCCACCAACACCCCAGCAACTGCAGTGACATGGGAAACACCATTCTCCAGAGCTCCTCAATTTCTCTACTGATGTGGTGCAATTAAACCCTCACACTTATTCAGTGACTTCAGAACATCATTTGACTGTGTTTACGGTAATCATGGTTTTAATTCAGGTACTGCCATAATGGATAACTACAGCAAGAGAGCATTTTGGACGTGACCTCCCTGTGACATTCACTTCCTTTTTCTTTTAATCAAAAAGCCTGAAGGGTTACCTTATCTGCCATTAAAAAAGAACTTTCTCTTTTCTTTCCTATAGAGGCCTTCCCACTTCCTCCAATACCCTCTTGATTGAAAAGCATGTATAAACCAAGAACTTGTTAAAACACACATGCTGGGAAGACTGCCAGCTTTACACAGGTAACAGAGTAACTCCACACTTCATCTATGCAGAATGAGCTCTGCTGCTCTCATCCTCCCTATGATGTTATAAAAGGAAGTACCAGGAACGATTACTTCAGATTGGTTCCTTTTCCAGCCTCGTGAAATGTTCCTTTATCAACAGACTAAGCCTAAAAAAGGAAGCACTTGGGAGTTAGATTTCTTTCAGCATCTCCAAGCTGGTACCCTTATACAGGAACACAGATTTCCACACATCAGGCAAAATCCTTTTGTATTAAAACACATACAGGAAAAACCCTTCTGAACATGTTTCAAAAGACATGGGATGCCTAGAGTCCTCAGCTCTCCAGTGTACCCCAAAAAGCAATCCAGGCTCCCCGGAAAACGTGGAATACCCCTTCTTTGATGTCTATATTACTGGGAAGGGGTTTAGTTTCAACAGATTTTCCCTGAGGGAACAGAAGGGCTGAACAGCCACTGGTAAGAAGCAAGAACAGGCTCTAAAATTCTTCACCATTTCCTTCAAGCTCAGCTCAGCTCTGTCTGCAGCTGCTGATTTCACTTAGTTAGGAATATGCTTTCATGGTTGCTCAAAGGCAAGCATGGCTTTCACATGGCAAGAGAAGAAAGCCCAGTTTCCACATGAGCTTAGCTCGCTTGGCACCCTGGAAGCAGCTGAAGCCTGGGTGACATGCTAAAGCACAATGCAGGAGCTATGGGGAAGAAAGAGACAAAGAACAGAAACCAAGCTCCGAAAGAAATGACAGGGTGGTTTCCTCATCATTCACTGTCTCCTCTGTTTACCTGTGAGCATTACAACTGTCCTCCTCCTTGAGAAGCAATGCAACTGACACAAAATCACTCTGCACATTGTTGGTGCAATGCCTACAAACACCCTACCAAAGTCTTCTAAGTCTAACGGGTTGTTGTTTCAGGAGACAAAGGAGGTGCTGATTAAGGAGATGAAGTTTTGCAACCATGAGGCTTTGCCCCTCACACATCACAAACTACTCACCTTAATGTAGTTTTTCTCAAAAGACATTTTGTCTGCTATTTCTTTCTTCCGCTGTATATAGGCTTCATTGTAGTTATCTACCAAAGAAGATACTGCCTGTTTCACTCTGCTAACCTTTCCTGGTACTGTATAATCATCAGGGGAAAATGTGGCCAAAGGAGGTGTCTGAGGGAAGAGATCCTCATCAGTTAAGGGAACTCCATACTCAAGACTCAAGGCTGTGATCATCTCTGCTGAGGGCAGCAGATCCCCTTGGATTACATCCCTCAACCTCTTACTGCGACAGAGGGAACTGAGCCTACAAATAGACATCAACACTTTATTAGTTTATGAAAACTTCACTGCAATCAAAACATTATGATTAATATTACTGTAGGAAAACTATACAACCTTCCTGAAACATGTATTTAGTAAGAAGCTCAGATCAGTTCATGTCTGCTGGCATTTAGCAGCAATAAGGAAGTTCAGCAGTTTAATAAACCTGCTAGGAACATTCTAGGAATGTTGCTGGATTTAGCACCAGATTTAGCTGCAAGTTAAAGATTAGTTGCTGAATTTCTCTAGCCTCTGCCTGAAAGAGCAATCAAACAATCTCCCTTCACGCACACTGGCTCTAGCACATGACCCATATTTACACTGAACACCCACCAAACCCCTTACCTCTATTTAATGCCTCATTCACTTTCATTCTACACGCCACTCATGACAACACTTACCTCACATCAGATTTCTTTCCATTCACTCCGTTTGGCCTGCAAAGCCTAGTGTCGACACAAAAGCAGCTCTAAACCCACAACAGCCACTGAGCACCACACACACTCCACGCACACACTTCATTCAATCCTCTGCCTCCCTCTCCCCATAGCAGGGGCCATGAGATAAAGTGGCAGCCAAACACAGTGCTGTGCTCACTTGTCAAAAATGGAAGTTTGTTAATTTACATGAGGAAAGTAACTTCACAAAATACTGACAAAGAAATCATTTGTCACATTACTGCAACAACATCATTTTCTTACTATTACTTCTGAGTAATGAGTGCAACTGATAAGTAACATTTATTTCAAAGCTGCATCGGCATTAACGATACAAATTGAGTTTATACTGGTACGCTAAAAATCAAATTGGACATTGTGTATGTGGATCATGTGCATTAGTTTTTCTGCAGTTAAAATTACTCTCCTGGCTAATGCTAGAAGGAGGTTTCTCCAAAAGTAGCAGCTTCTGTTGTGCACACATTAAACTGCTCGGGGACTACAGCAAACCAAAACCTTAGAAAAACAGAAGTTCTCCAGGTTAGACGCTGCTCTTGACCGCAGTTCACAGCCTGTATACTCCAGTGAAGGATGCATTTGTATTTCTCTGAACAACAACAGACCTGGCAGAATGAAGGTATGGTGACAATGACACCCAAAGGTTGGCAGACCCAATTTGTTCATCTGTGATGGCCAGCCACCACTCCATCAGCAGGCAGAAACCACATGCTTCTGGCTTCCCACCCTGATCTGAAACCTGAATTCCTCATCAGGCCTCAGACTGCTTTCATCGTGGAAAAGATACCCAAGAGCAGTATTCTTTGTACCAAACATTCGTGCTGCTCAGATTTCATTTCTTGACTATGAATCTGGACAAGTCATACCTGGACAGGGCTTGGAAACACGCCTGAGGAACAGCACCTCGGACATACAGCAGAGGGCTTTTTGCTATAGTGAAGAGGGGCTCATAGAGGCGGAAATGATAAAAGAGAACTTCCAGGTCTGTGTACAGGCGCTGAGGGAAAGCCAGTAGTGAGTTATAGAGTATTGCCACTTGTCCATCTTCAGGTTTGTAAGTCCTGCAACAAAGGACCCCAGTGTCAGCGTTGACACAGTCACATTTCAAGTTTCCTCAGTTCTGCAGTACAGTGACTCTCTCTAATGACACTGCTTTGCTTTTGTCCTTTAGGTGCAACCTCTTACTCTATGGCCTTCATTTCACTTGAACTATGCAAGAACAACCATCAAGAAATCACTGCCTCATTTCTTTTGAAGCTGCACAGCAAACATCTGAAAGGAAGCTCACCTCAGTTTCGTCAGTGTCATGCCCCTGCATAGCCTTATTATAGCCTCAAAAGCATTATTATATATATATTTCTACTATAAAGACCATGCTGCAGCAGTAAAACAAAGCTTCAGTTTAGGTTACAGGTGGGCACTGACAAGAGACAACTTTTCATGCAATAAGTAATTTCAGTAACTGCAATGAAGTGACTTGCATCCAACCAACCACCCAACCATCCCCTACAAACCAAACCAACAACCAACCAGCGCCCCCAGGAAAGCTTTACCAATGCACTACAGTGCTGGAAAAATACCAATTAGTTTGAAGCATGAAATCTGAGGGAAACATTCTCTTTGAATTTGTCACATTTTCCCCTAAACTTAAAGAAAGAAACAGCTCGAGGTCCAGCTTCCTGACCCCCCACTTGTTTGGTTTATATCCCATTAAGCCTTTTTTGCTATTAATTACAATTAGCAGATTACAGAATTGCTTCCACAAAGCAAGCAACAGCTTAACAAAATAAGCGACACGTTCCCATCCTTCTCACTGTAAATTTACATGGATGATCTATGGTGTAAGGTGGTAAAGATGAGAAGCCTATGCCTCAAGTGAACCAGCCACCGGGACTCAGATCCACTAAAACTGCATGGAAAGCATCAACTATGTACTCATCCATATACAGAGAGGGATGGGGAGGTATGAATCAAATTAAAATCTTTGATCTAAGGAAGTAACTGATGAAAACCCACAGTGATGAAAAACTTGAAACTCTCTTACCTTTCTAAGTGTCTATCCCATAGTTTCTTGATGGCTTTGTCTTTTAATCCCTCCAAGACAAAGAGATGAGTTGCTCCATCCAGTAAGTGAAAACCAGTAACAACATCCAACTCAGAAACTTTCTCAAGTGTGGTGTTTAGTTTTAATGCAGCAAGAGCCATCCCGATTGAGTGTACAGGCCAGCCATCACGCTGGAGGGCTTTGGTATTGATTTCTTTAATCTCTTCCACCAAATCATGCAATAAAGATGAGTTATCATAGTCAAAAATGTAGATTATACAACCATAAGGGCAAGCTGTGGCTTGAGCATCAGCAATTTCTGCATGCGTGCCCAACGGCACAGCTATTTCCACTCTTACTTTCAAAACCGAGTCTGATTCTAGATAATCTCCCATAGGCAGTAAGAAAGAACTACTCATGGATTCTGTTATTTTCCCATTTTTATCCTCACTGGAAGCATCTGTATTTGGAACTGAACAGTTACGGATGGGAGCACTGACATTCAAGTACTTTTTACCCAACAATAAATCAGTCAGACTGACTTTAGCTACCCCATGTGGATGCCACATTTCATTCTTCAACTTATAAGCTGTGGGTTTGCAAGCGAGGAAGCGCACCTTCCCCACATGTTCATCAGCTTCACCGTCCCCAAACAAAGCTGGCTTTTTTGTGATGGTTTCCATGCTTCTATCCCGGTCATGAACTTCAATCTCCAAAGGTGGACCTCTCAGGTATGCCTCCAATTCCCCAGGCTTCATTGTCCCTGTGAGAAGTACGTTGACGTCCTTAAAGTAGACATGGGTTCCATGGATTTGTTCGTGAGTTCGATGAGGTGGGAAGTTGTGAAATTTGTATTTGCAGTAGGTGGGGACACACAACCTCTAAACAACAAAAAATGGGGAGAAACAGATATTTGTACCATTAACCTTTTCCCTTTTTACTTTTAACTTCACAGACCAATCAGTTTTTCCAGTATGCAAGATATGGGGGATGTACTTCATGGCACAAAGTATGGTCTTCCAAAGCAGCAAAAAGGCATGCCTGGATCCTGGGGCTGGGGAGTATGTTGCCCTCTTTGCCTCTCCTCAACTTTGCTGACTTTCCAAGTATGCTGGCAAACCCCTCATTATTTCTAGATCACTGAAGGAGCAAGTCTCCTGGGGACTGCAAGGGCTCCTCAAGCTTCTTTGTTTCTCCCTATGCGTTCCTCTGTAGGATTCAAAGCCTCAAATAAACGTCTATTTTAAAGTTAGGAAATCCAACAAGTATCCAGAGATACTTTAGGGATTGGACAGTATGATCCCCATTATTAGCTTACAAAGTCGAGGAAGCAAACAGGGGGATTCATTCCCCAGTACTTGTTGTGATTCCTCCATGTATAACCATCCATCAGCATTGCAGCAGCCTGCACTGAGCTGACGAGATACATCAAGGCCTATCCTGACAATTCCCAATCTGAGACAGTTCATTACTCATGCAGTGCCCCACTTGGCAAAGGAAACCAAGCCAAAACTTCGGTGGTCACTCTGCAGGCTGCATAAGAAATGAGTGGCTTGCCCTCTGGTACTTACTATGTTAGTTTCTGACACCTTTCCTGTTTCCCTTTATAAATGCTCAGCCTACGGTGTCATAAGCCCAGCAGTGCAAAACTCTGCCACAGAACTACATGTGCCATTATAAAGTTCCTGACATCATAATACTAACTTAATTTCCCTTTCAGATCCACAATATATAATACTCAGAGAAGAGCCTTTTAAAAATAGCATTTCTTTCAGGCGAAAACGCAACCATTTGATGAGAGAACACTCTTGAACTCATCCCTCAGCATTCATAAATACAAGACCAAAAACCTTCAAACCATATTCTTACCAACAGAGAACTTTCTTTGCACACAGCAGTTTTTAGGATGCAAAGTGTCTGGTTTTTAAGTTAAATTATATTTTTAACACAGGGACAGAAATCAACACCTACTGCCTTGCCAGCAAATTGTTACACACAATATAGCACTGTGGCTGAACTAGCTCCCCTCTGGCTGCTCAAGATCCACTCAGAAATGGAACTGGGATGACTGCGTGTAAATCACTGCCCTTGGAAAGCACAAGGATCGCTGTTCCGCTGCCTGTGCCCATGATCACATAGGCACCAACCTGACCACATGTATTACAGGAAACATATCAGCCATATTCTCCAATGGTGGTACTAATAAGGAAAGTTATCTCTAAAACCATGCCCATATTTGAAGCAAAGCCGCTTGATGGTAACAACGGAAGTAGGGGGAGGTGTTACCTGGAGCACTTGTATTGGTACAGGTTTGTTTGGGAGGCAGGTAGCTGAAATAATCTTTATAACCAGTGGATTCAATTCATGTTGCTGTCTTTCAGACAGAAGAGGTGTTTCCACAGTGAAAGTCACGTAAGCATCTAAAACTTCAGGAGTGTTTCCTGCCAGGCGACCGATCACTGATTCTTCTCCTTTTTAAACATGCAAGATTAAACACAAACCCATCAAGGCCCCCCTATTTGATTCAATTAATGACAAACCTCCACTCAATTTGTATTCAAACAAAACCAAATTGTAACTGCTTCAAATATTATTTATCTTTTAAAAAGGGAAGAAAACAGTCCCCAAAGCAGCTTCAGAACCCCCCCTGGGGCCAACGGCTGCAAGCACAGAAGTTTCTTTTTAAAGCTGTAAATATGCAGTTCACATAAGCACAAAACTTACAGCAGCTCAGAGACTTTTCATCAAAATGAACCCCTCTGCTAAAGGCAAACAGGCACCTTTAACCAAACTGACTTCTCTGCAAGCAGCTTTGCCACACTCAGCAGCTGAGTTCTGTGTTGCATGGCATATCGCTACTTCTGTCTGCGTGCACACAACAAAGGGAAGGTTTAACTGCCTCCATGTCAAAATAGGACAACATATATTAATAATGGATTTTCATCCAGTTGCAGTCAGAAAACCGCAGAAACAACCCACTCTACTCCGAGCAATATCCCGCTTCCAACACCTTCTAAGTCCAACGGGACACAAGAACTTAGATGCTCACGTGGACAAATACAATACAGTCAGTTTTGACATCCTGCCCTTCCAAGTACCCAGATTCCCGGGCAGCCTTCCCCAGATCAGAACCAAATCCCAAATCTTTCTTAGCCAGGCAGCTTTTATCCGGAATGTGAAAATCCCTACGGATCTTCCCAGGCTGTTTCCACCAGCACAGGCGCTTCAGAGGAGACGCAGAGTGCACCCAGCTTGTTGCTCCCTCCCTAACAGAGTAATACCTGAGAGGAGAGGCATGGCATCGAGCTGCAGGGAAGCAATGCAGTGCCTCTTTGCTGCAGTAGCGTCAATGTTTCTTCTAGCAACAGAAGCTTTTCTACCTGTTGATGGAAGGCAGGGCTGGACTGAGTAAGAAGGAGGAAACATTTTGTTGCAATTAATCAACGAAATAAACTAGTCAGTGGGTAGCACAATTCAGTACTGTCCTTAGGAAAAAGATGCTGATTACAGACTTCACCACCAACCTAGGCTAGCATTTCAACATGCTCAAATTTCCATCGCAGAGTCCACTATAGAGGGAACCCTTGCTTTACAAGAAAGTTAAATTTACAACAGGAAGCATTACAGGTTCATGGAATTACCCAAATTGAATTTGTCTCTGCCACACAACTATTCTTTCCTTGGATATAAGCATTACAACACCTCTCTGGTACTCTGCGATGCATATTTTAGTGTTTCCAGGGCTTCTAGCTCTGGTTTGTCACTATTCCTGTAATCAAAGGAATGGCAGAATGTGTTAAGGACACTTGAGTGGAAGGAAAGAGGCTTGCAATGTATTACAGAAGTTTCATGTTTTGATGTGACAAGAAATATTAGCAGGAACAGAATTACACTGGGGAAAAAACAGTCCACCCTAAGCATAAGCAAAATGATGCCCCACACAGAGAACCCCCTACAAAGTGTGCCATTGTTTATCAAAAGCTCCCATCTTCCACAGGGCCTTTGTCAACTGTAAGCTACAGGTGAGAGAGCAAAGTATTGCTGGGGGGGGGGGGGGCTGTGGTTTTTCATTTAACATCATGAACTTGCACAGGAAATACAAATGGACTGTAAAGCACAGTGGTAGAAGCAATGCAAGTGATCTGAAGCAACAGCTTGATCATTTCACAGCTGGAATAATGCTGTAGTTCCAACATCACTCTTTGTTTTACAAATTTCAACACTGCATTTCCAAGTCCCTTGCAATTATCTATCAACTCACTCCTGGAATGCTCCACATGGTTGAAAAGGACCATCATCATCATCCCTGTTCTACATGACTCACTAAGGACACTGTAAATCAATGTTTTATTAGGTGCTGAAGAAACACAGAAAGCTCATGGCAGAGCCAAAATTAAAGCGCAGGTCCCACAGCTCTTTTTTCCTTTGTTTTAACCTCAAATTCTTAGCAAAAAAATCAGTATGAAAATCAAAGCTAGTCCTTAGTTCCATCCAGAACTTACCCTTCGTGGTGGCTGCTTTGTCTCCTCTCACATTGTTAATTCTTCTCTCGGTTTCTTTTGAAGCTGAATTAACAGGAGGAGCAGCAACGGGTTTCTGCTTCAGAAGCTGGGTCGTATCCAGAAGTGGGTTTTTTGCAAATACCACACTTCTGAAACCATCAAAAAGATCTGAGGTTATTTAACAAATACGGAAAATACAGAACTCCATTTCTGCCACATTGATGATCCCACCAAAACGAGTGCCTCAAATACAATAAATCCAAATCTAAAGGAGCTCAGCTGCCAGCATATACATGTAAAGGAGATCGAAAGGGGTATCAACAGGTCCATGGTCCTGAGTAAGAGACCACGTAAGTACCTGAAGAGATGCGTAAAGTAAAACACTTTGTAGTAGACACTACCATCCCTTACACATTTTTCTGCACATCTGCTTTGCTTTTCGAGGGGGGAACAATACATCTGTTCTGTTACCGTTCATATTTGGTACACTCTGCCACACAATTCCAGACAAACCACTAATCTAGAATTAATACAGTTTTGCTCTATTCCAGGAGCAATTCTCCCTCGGCAGGAAAGACAGCCAGGAAAGCTGTCACTTAGCTTCAGCTTTAACAAGCTTCCCAAAGTTTGTTTAAGTCAGCCACTGCTGTAAACAGTTCTTCACAAGACATCACATATTCTATTCCCTAAAGTACATACATTCCTTACAAACTTGACATATTATTGCTGCTGAAAAATGAATATTAATCTGAAACAACAGAAAAGGCTGTTCAACAGAGATTAATCTCACCGCATTTTAAATCTCCTGAATAAATGATTTTGCTGTCCCTGTCTTCAGATACTTGATAAATACTGGAGCTGAAGGGTGGTAGTACAAGACACACTGCAGCAAAAGTGTTTTATCTGCAAAGAACACATTCAGCCCTCAAGATTCCTCACAAAGAGCGGCTGAATTGGTGGGAGAAATTTATGTGAAGTTCAAGGAAATACAATGTTTGTCCAAGAAACTTTTCATCAGTAGTCACAAAAATTGGCCACTCTTTTGCTTGGCTTTATAGGGGTCATTTGTAATGACAGCAGTTTGAGATTAAAGGCATTTGGTGGTGGTTTGAGGGGTACGACATTTAATGACAAAGTATAGTTAAACATGTCGACAGATGCATGTACTGTACCCTTTTACACACCTAGTATGATATTTCTTTGGGTTTTTTTAAGACTTTGATCAAACATTTTATTGCTGATTACATGGACTCCAACAACTCTATATCATCTTGTTACCTCTGAGGGCAACTAGTAGTACATGCTTGGGACACAACATCCAACTCTCCCCTCATAGCTTATCACAACTGCCTTAAGGCATTCTGGTGCTGAATACTGTCTCCAGATTATCATATTCAATCTACATCATTTCCTCTCAGATTTATTACTATATGCAACTTCACTTTATCCTTGGCATTAAATCTTTCAAGCATCCTTTCCTCCTCATCCTCCCAGAATTTTAATCCCAGAGGTCTAAGTTCTTCATCTGCTTCACAAACATTATTTTCCTTCAGGTATTATTTTCAGGTATCCATGCAGTGAGCAACAAATCAAGACTGTTGACTGTGAAGCCTGAAGTGATGTAGGTTTATAGCATTGAAAAGAATAATCCATTACCCAGATTAAGCCAAGCATTTCCCAGATAACTTTACCTATCCTCAGAGATGTTGTAGAAGAATTAATGTGCAAAGCACCCTACAACTATTGGAGTTATTATTTTCTATGTCCTTTAAAGCACAGAAAGGCTCTTGGCAGTCCTGGGGCAATGGTTGGACTTGATGATCTTAAAGGTCTTTTCCAATGTAATTGATTCTATGATTCAAAATGGATTATAGCTGGGAGTGGGAAGCCAGAAGGTCGTTGTGTCATCTTGCAGCATTAAAGATGATCAGTGTTAAAAATCCAGCTTTCTGAGATTTTTGTATTCCTATTAAAACACAGCCAAAATTGATTATACATGTAATGGAGACTAAGCAATGAATGACAGGTTGTCAAAATAATTGCTTCAGGAAAAATCTATATAAAGAAGTTTCCATGAGGTTTTAGAAGTAAAACATCATGCTAAGAAAAGAAACAGCCCTGCTAAGGCTAAAAACAATGAGGCCGTTTCACCTGCCTCTAGTCATTAAAAGACCCAAATCAGTGCAGAGTCAGAGACTCTGCAGACCATCACTGTACACAGGAACCTCCAGATGTTGGGAGTAAATGAAGCAAAGTAGTGGAGCTCACGGAGGTAATGTGGGATTTAGTGGGGGATTTGTTGGAAATCTCCCCACTGCAGATTGAAGGCAAAGAAGATATCAGGCCATATGTGGGCATTTACAGCTACATTAAGGATTTTTCTGGAATCAGTTTGAGAGAAGAAATGCTGCATACAATGACTGTGACTGTCCTGCTCTCCAGCTGTAGACTTATGACAAAAATGAGAGAAGGAAGATGCTTATTTAGAGGAAAAAAAGATCCCTTTCCAGTTGTGCAAAGAAGCAGCAAAAACTTGCCAATAAAATCGGTAAAATATAACCTCCTGCTTCACAGATTTGCTTTTAGAGTCAGCTGCTTGTCAGGTAACTCAGTAGCCCTCCACCACGGATGATCACTACAAGAACAGCTCTTTGAACATGAAGCTAGATAGAAACATCGCCACAGTCACAATGCAGGTGGTATGAGAATGTTCAGGTAGAGAGAAGAGCAACAACGATATAAGTAAGGATACAGAATCACAGAATAGTCTGGGTTGGAAGGGACCATCAAAGCTCATCTTGTCCAACCCTCCCACAAGGAGCAGGGACATCTTCAACCAGGTCAGGCTGTTCAGAACTACACCCAACCTGACCATGAATGTCTCCAGGGATGGAGCATCCACCACCTCTCTGGGAAACCTGAGCCAGTGGTTTAGACCCTCATTGTAAAAAGTAACATCAATTAGTTTTATTCCATTTGAGCTTCACTTTGAGTTCACACTTTCACCGCATCATTAAACTGCAATACCTCTCAATACACTTCCAGTAATAATTTTGGAGGGGGTTAGAAAACTACCAGAATCTTTCTACCTAAAAATTACTGCAATTCCAGTTAATCTGTACTGAAAGTTAAGGTTGCCTGAAGGCTAAACACGTGCTCTTCATTTTCCAAAATACTGATCCCATTTGTCCGTGTTTCACCAGAATGTTGTCACTGCCACGACAGATAGCAGAAATGCATGCAAGGGACCAGCAACAGCACAAGGAACTACACTTCCAGACTTACACTGGACAAATAGCCTCCAAACATCCTTGTACTTCAGCAATAGAGATGCTTATGAAATGCAGACCAAGCCCCACATCAGGTAATGCCCTAAGGATCTACATTAAATCTTACACACTGTAGACACCCATCTTTGAGCAGAAGGGCCATGCTCATGGGACACAAAGCAGCAGCAATTCACATTCTGAGGTACAAAGCAACATTCCACCAATGTTATTCACAGAGTGAAAACCCTACAGTTTCAACAACACCAAGTCACTCTTGCACTGAGTATCTCCTCCCATTAACAGCTAAAAGCCCATTCCAAAGGTTGTTTCTTCATTTCTAGTAATAGAGATATGCAAATCACAAGCACTAGCCCAAGTGATGCTAGCAGCTACAAAGCTTCAGAGTGCCCCATTTTAATTTATCATGCAATCACATGGCATTTGCTTTCATATTTAAGACCACAGCACAAAAGGAAATGGCTCAATTAGCAAAAGCTGTAACATGGTGGCATGAGCAGGAAGCATCCACTCGGTCTATAAACCAGGAACCGAGAACTGCTGAAAACAGAACAGCAGCAAACAGAGCACTAAGCAAGAAGGTGTAACAAGACACTGATTACAAATCCAGACTCTCTCAGGCCATCCAGTACAGCACCTTTGCTAAAGCAGCGTTCCATCTGCAGCAGGTCGACAGGATACAGGCTGGAAGCTTCAAGCAAGGTGGCTGGATTTGCTAGATGTTGGGAGAAAGGGTCTTTTAAGATGGTTTTGCATTTAAGAGAAAACTATTGGAAATAAACTAAAGCTTTTGCCTCTACGTGCAGGTGGACAATTCATGCTGATTTTCTTCATCTCTGCAAATGGCAGGTTTCTTTAGGCAGCACAAACCCCACACCATCTGAGCTGCAAGATTCACATACAGATCTGCTCTCACAGCATACAAAACACTCAGAAACATTCATCTCTCTAGCTGAGTTCATAAATTTGTGTTGAAGGCACTAGGATTCCCATCATGGAGCTCATTATCTTCTGAGCAGTGTACCAATCTGCCTACATCTTGTTCAGGAGAAATAGGTAACAGCAGAAAGTCAGAAAGGCCACCGCAATGCTCAGGAGTGGGTTCCTTCTCTTGTGCTATCACCCGTTCATGTTTTAGGAACAAAATGGGAACCTTGAGGAAGTCATTTAAGAGTTCATATGGTTTTAGGTGACATTTTGGATGACACATTTGAGATACACCCTAGTCATGATTCCTTTCTAGTTCAAGTGCAATGTCTGCCATTACAGCTCACACCCAGGACAACACAATTCTTTTTAATGCTCTAGTTTCTCAGGCCTTGAACCCTCAAACCTTTTTGACATCATGAGAGAGTTACAGACTAATTGGTAGAAATTTACCACTGGAAACCATCAATAGAAAAGCCTTACTGAACCGAAGGGTGAATAACAAAAAAGCAGAACAGCACAAATAGGGAACTTTGCTATCCCAGCAGTATGAGCTCAGGATAACCTCAGCTGCACTAGAACACTACCTCATGGTGATTTGACCTGACACAGACTCATGGTTAATGAGTTGATCGTTCAAGCTCAGAAGCCAGCAAGGCCTGATCTGTTAGCAGCTGGTCTCATGACACTAACTTCAACCTCCCAGAATGAACGAGGTGCTCTCCACAGCCCCACACATCACTTCAGCCTCTTCCTAACACTTTCCATTGAGCAAGCTGAGCGAGTAACTCCTCATTACTCCTGCATCTAGACTCACAGACACTATCTTATAGAATCATGGAACAGTTAGGGTTGGAAAAGATCACCCAGTTCCAACCCCCTGCAGTGGGCATCTCCCACACAGAATCATAGAACAGTTAGGGTTGGAAAGGACCTTAAGTCCATCCAGTTCCACCTCCCCGGCCAGGGGCAGGGACACCTCCCACTGAACCAAACATTAACTAGACACAAACACAAACTAAATATTATCTGGAGTCACAAGGTACAAGTGAACAGAAGAAAAATCATGCACAAACAAGTAACCCAAGCAAAGTGCGTTGTTTCATGTAATTATTTCATTAACAGCTAATTCACCCCAAATATACTACTAACAAGATGCATTAAAGGGAATCTTGATGCTTTTGCTCCTTTCCTGTCACCAGTAGTTACTGGTGCAAAAAGCAGCAGTTAGCCATTTCTGAAACCACATAATAATTATAAACCATTAAAACCCCATAATACTGAAGAACAAATGCATCTTACATTTCTTTTCGACACCTGAACATTTCCCAGTGCAATGTTCTCACCTCGCTCCATCTGTCCTTGGTGGATGTAGAGAACCACCATCAGCTGTTGCTGGCCCATTCAGATCAGCTTCTCCTGCTGAATTGAAACAGGTTTTATGTTTGTTATCAAGTATTTTTATGTGCTGGTAGCTCCAATAAGACTGACAAAATTCATCTGTAAAGCTCGAGGAAAACATGGTAAAAAGTCATATGCAAGCTGGATTTATAACTTGCAACCAGGATCCATTTAATTTTCGCTTCCATGTCAAGGATAAGTTTGAATAAGCATAAAATAAAATAAAATAAAATAAAATAAAATAAAATAAAATAATTAAGAATAATAAAATTACTGTAAGAGATCATGCAGAGAAAGTAAAATATTATGAAGTCAGATTTTAATTCCTAGAAAAGTAAGTTCCATGGAAATTATCATGCTGCAATTTAAAACAAAACTAGGAATTAACAAGTAATTAAAATGAGGAGAGAATACCCAAATCAGTTTGCTAGTGAAGAACATTCTGTCTGTACTGAAGTAGCTACTGATGTCCATAACATGTCTTAACGCATGGAATTCTGCATACATAAGAAATTACACATTACCTTTGCTTATTTATTTTAATATTCTAGAGAATATTCACATTAAAACAGTAACGTTAAAAGTGTTCTGATCTTTTACACAGTGGGTAGAAATGACCAGTCACTGTTCATATATGCCAGAAGTAGGATATACTGTGCCTGTTGCCAAATGTCATTTAGTTAGAGACACTCTACAGTCACAGATTTCAGTGTTAATTACCCAACACTTAGCCTTACTGTGTATCAGCCTTAATTACAGCGAGATGGAGGTCTTAATTACAGTGAGATTAGAGCAAATCAACACTGTATGAATGGCAAGGAGGATTTCCAGGTGAATAGCTGAATGTTTTCCAAGCAGTAAAGAATAAACTTTGCCAATATCTGGAAGCAAGCAAAGAGAGAGCAATGCAGTATTGGGCTCCCCCTGGATACCCAGTACCTGTAACAACATACCTGCGTTACAGAGCCCGAGGGCTGGCACACCCAACAAGGCCCACAGTCATTCCAAGTCAATGAAAAGAAGCGCAAAGAGCTCTTCAGGCCATTCCCCCCTTCGTGAGCACGGCCCCGTCACCGCCCCGTTCCTCTGAACCAGGAGCCCTGTTCCTGCCCTTCACCTCCTTGAGCACGGTTCCCACCTTTGACTTCCGATGCGCGGTCCATGGCCCCCTCTGGACCCATCACTAGATGGCACTACTACCAAAACACAGACGCACTCCGCCAGCCTCATTACCCCAGGAATTCCTCTATTCCTTCCCTGATGGTGAGCGGCATTAATCACCAGAAAAAGCTAAAATGATGTACAAAGATAACCACGCGAAGGTGGTGACACAGTTCTGCCGCAGAGGGGGGATTCACATCATCTGCTGAAGCCCCAGCAGCCTACTGCAGTACTGAGGTTTGTTTCCCTTTGCATAATTCTGGCCTAAGATTTGGAGAGTCCATTTTTGTTTGTGGCTCTAACAAAATGACAGACCTAACACAGAGGGGGGGGATCTAGCTGTTAGTCTTGTTTTAAACCATAAAAATCTAAAATTAAGGGGAAAACAAACAGGCAGACATTTTGTTTGTGCTTTCACCAGGTTACTGAAGTCCTAACACAGAGTTTCCTAATGATTGCTTTCCAGTACTTTTGGGACATGTTTCGTTCCCAAAGTCATTCTATGACAGCAACTATTAGATTTCAAGGCCTAAAACCAGAAATCTTCAAACCAGAAGGTCCATGCTGCTTGGAATCAGCCCTTTGAAACATGGTACCCAAGACCTCAGGTGACGACTGAACACATTTCTCCGTGGTCCTCTGCTCCAGGTAGCACAATATTGTTCATTGTGCTGCTCCAAGAAAGACTATTCTGAGGTTATCTTTTTCTTTGTGCACAATGCAGGTCTGGGTGACATTTCTTACAAGGGATCCAAGGAGTAATCCTGATATAGCATAGGAATTACTGAATTCTTGCTAGAAAGTTCTGTAGCCCTCACTGCTGAAATAACAGTTTGCTTTCTCAGCTTTTGGTTATTTTCTTCACAGAACACTTTCTGTGAGCCAGCTACATCTCTTTTCTGTCCCAATTCTATCCCAAAGCTATTTAGAACTTGTTCTAACTACAATGCATTCCTGCAACACCTTGTTCCCTCAGTTGCTTCCTCAGCTCTGCTCCTGCCTGCCCGCTACTGAAGGCACCACTGCACTCCCCCTCTCTTTTCACCCACAGGCCAGTTTCCACATTTTATACCTTCACCAGGAAGAGCTGAAGGCTCTTCCTGCACCTTGGGCTCCTCCTGCACCTTGGGCTCCTTTGTTGCTTTGATTTTCACACAGCTGGGTGCTGGCTGACTCTCTCCAAAGAGTTTTCTTTGCAATAGCACTCTGTGTTTTACCTCATCTAAGAGGGAAACAAAACGAAATCAGAGAAATCCCCCAGCTTAGACTTCATTGTTCAGCCTGGTTGGGTCACTCAAATCTTGAGCAATGATTTTCCCATGGCACTTCTTTTCCTTTTCCTACCATCTATAAGAAGCCACTCAATTCTGTCCATCTGGAGATGAAAATCACCGGAGTCCCAGAGCTTTTCCTCAAAGCATAAAGAAGAATCTAGCATAAAATGTACTGCACAATGATACATATTCAGAAGAAAACATCAGGGCAGCTGAGGCTCATGGCAATGCCCCAGTGCCCTCCCCAGACTCACAGCCCTGGCAGTGAGTCCCAGCTCCCCCCAAAGCTTAGCTCCAAGGGGGAAAGCTTTTAACCCTTTGTCTCACCCTCCCCCTGGGGCTAAAATGTAAGGCTGCCCTTGAGAAAATACTAACTACAAACAAGTCTCCATGCCTCAATAACAGCCTCTCAGGTGCTGTCAGACATGTTCATCAGCGGCAGAGCATCTTTGCCGATCAACTCCCCCCTACCTGAGCAAGCATCTGCTGTGTTGGTAGCAGTTTGATCACAAGAAACCCAACCCTGCATTAGCTAGCATTGTAAATCTTATAACCCCACAAATCTCTGTCCACTGATACACATGGAAAAGACAGAACACTGCCAGTATTTTACTAACAGATTCTGTATATTTTAATAGCAAAATTAATCTGTCCAGTGGTTTCAGGGCATCAGAACAAAGGATATCCCATTTCCTATAGGCTTAATCTCATGCTTAGTGCTCTGGTATTTATTAAGGACTGAGATACCATTTCACACTTGTATATAAGAGCCCTAACAAGTTCTCCCTCTTCTAATTAACTAGTAAAAATTAACTAGAACTGTCTTTGAAACCACTGACCTTCATGCTAGCATGGTCAAACTCTAGGGATACACCCAAGTTATGGGGATGTACGAGGCACCAAGGGGGAGAGGATGCAATGGAAAGATGCACAGCCTGAAAACGTGGCTGTACAAGTTTTGCTGCTTCTCAGGATAACCAAAAGGAAAATCCACCTTTGAAAAGTGAACACATTCATTACTACCGTTGCTACCCAGCAGCCTCAAGTAACTCTCTGGTTTTCAAGGTTCACATGACCAGACTGATTCTTTTTTCCTGCCATCAAGCTTTGCAGAAACTGACTTTTGCATTCATTGGAACACCAACAAGTAGGAATTATTTTACTGGTAATGACACATGGATGTCAAATAGTCTCTACACTAACTTAGCAATAGGCACAGTCATGATCCCAAGGCATGTTTTACAACTCACCGACTTCCTCTGCATCCTCTTCTATTGTAGCAGTAATATGTGCTTTACTAGGCCTTGCTTTTGAAGACATGTTTTCCCTGGCATCCCAGATCTTTACAATGATTTTGTGATCTCTCAGTTTTAGTAGATAATCATTAGTGACACTGATATCAACACTAAGGTTCCATGATATCCACATCTTGTTGTTTTCAAACCACGGTGTCATTGTCTATGGACACAAAAGATGGAAACCATTATAGGAGCCGACCAGTACAAAAGAACTTGTATTGCCATCCTGACCACTGTCACCACTGCTCCCAACCTGTACATTCCTTGTTTCTCCAGGTTAGGCTGGATTTATCATGACACACACATATGCACCCCCTTGCTGTGTCAGAACAGCATATTTTGTTGGATTCAAACACAGCAGTCTCATCAAGTCAAGGTCTGATACAAAGACCTGAGGTAAAGAACAAACAGCAATGAAGCTGGGGGGGGGGTGGAATTAGATGATCTGGAGGCCCTTTCCGGCACTAACCATTCTATGATTCTATGAGATCATGGGCTGAAGGCTTAACAGAATACTGTAAAAGCAAATGTGTAACTTTAAAACGGTGACACTCCGAAGTGCAAAGCAAGTAGAGGGCCATCAAACAGACTGTCAAGCAAAGATAAAACCTGAGAGGTTGCTTTCAAACCAACAGGCTCTCTCAAACAAATAATGAAGTATTTTAGCACTTAGAGGCAATATATCTGGTTTCTGGGGCCCCGGATCTGAATGCTCAGGATTCAGTGAGAACAAAATACAGTGTGCAAAATTCTCCAAGCACCTTAAGAATCTTTTTCTCCTCAACAAAGTTCAGAGGCAGAATGGTTTTATCAATTAATCAGTAATAAATCAATTATCAATGAAAAAAATCAATCATTCACCAGTCAATTATCATTAATAAAATGGATGATTGCTTTTGAATTACTGTATTATTAACATGGTGCCTGAAAGACAGAGGCTGTAGTCTGAAGTAAACTGATGATCTAGAAGAAAAGAAAATCCACCAGCCTCTCATTATGAAGGTAAGAATATTGCTGACCTGGACCAGCAGAGTCAAACTCTGTCTGATATACAGATACAGGATGATCCTGTATCTGTGCATGTAGGTAAGGCCTAAGCAGCTGTTAAAACAATATGCAACTATATCCCTCCATGTGTGAAAACATCCCCTATAAATTCAAAAGTTTGGATTACTTGGTTTTATTCTATCTTTTACCTTGGAATTTGAGTCTATAAAGAGCTTTACAACCACGCCAGACACCACCAAGTCCACCTTTCTAGGTATGAGGTCATCTGGTAGAAGGAAGTACTCAATTTGATAGTGATATTCCACTCTTGGAACAGCTGCTACAGACAGTCTCTTTCCTCGTGTATCAGGGTGATTGGCTTTCTTATCCCTTTGCTCTAGAGAGAGGATTAGAATTATTTGGAAGCATTAAATGTTATCAAAGATGATAGTCTCAGGGGGAATCAATACATTCTGCAGTGACTGAACGTTAACAGGCATTTTGGTGTGACAACAGAAAAATGATTGACTGAACAGAGGTGAACATGAAATTGTGAACATGAAACTCTTCTCCCAGAGCCCAATCCTTCAGTTCTCACTTAGGTTTAACTATGTTAACAGTCCATAATGTTTCTGGAACTCCCCCTTCTTCCTCTCTTCCTGCAGTGTGGCGTCCAGTGATTGCTGTTCCCAAGGAACAGATGACCCTTTACCCAGAGGACTTCTATGTGGCAGAGCTCCACACTGCAGAAGGAAGGCTGAAGGCACTCAAACACCCCAACACCACCGGAGACTCATAATTCAGCTGCTGAACAGCGGCTACCTCCTCTGAAAATGACAATACCACCTTTAAACTACTCAACATCATAATTACCACGTTGAGTACCCACATCAAGAAACACCTTTATTTTCATTATTAGGCGGTGGCTGGTTAATAAACACCAGTGAAGGTCACCAACTGAAATGGCTGTGACTACCAGTAAGGAAAGATTTTCAGTCACTCCTGATAATCACCCGATGGTAAGAGGTCCCCATGTCACACTACCACTTTCTTGAGCCATCCACCCAGGCAAATTCAAATCAACTAACACCTTTTCTAACAGTATCTCCTTAAACCACTCAGGGCCACACCAATTTACGAAGTAATAGAAGGGTTCTGGGGAAGACCTGTGTTAGGTACTGACCTGCAGGCGGGGCAGGGAGGGCTAGAGAGACTGTCAGGGTGCTGGTCACAGCATGCGAGCTATCCAGCCTCCCTGAGCTCGCTTCAGGCTGGAGGTACCCGCAGCTTTCCCCCTCTGGGGTCAGCTGTGCATCCCCTCCAAGCACCTCTGGCTGTTCCATTTCCACGGTGCTTTCCGAGCAGGGTGTGTTCAAATTTGTCACCTCTGCTTTACCATCTTCCTCTGCCTCCTCTTCTTCCACTGCCCCTGAATCCTCCTGCTTTTGCTCTGCCATCCTCAGGTGCAGACAACGCTCAAAGGCTGCAGAACAAGACAAACAGCTTCATGTTAGTGCTGAAATAGGGACCCCCAGTAGAAGCAAGGCAGGAGCAAGGAAGGACAGCGCGGGCAGGTCCAAATATTCCCGTATCAGAAATGCTCTAAGAGCGCTTAACCCACACCCCCGGATAACGGACTGGACGCAGGGGCAGCGCACGCCCGCTTGCAGGCGGCCGGCCCAGGCACCGCGCTGCTGCCCCCGCCGCTGCTGCGGAGGTGGGCAGTGGAGGTGAGGGGCGGCGGCCGCGGCTGCCCCGCCTTTTCCCCCCACGTCTTCCTCACCGGCCTCACCAAGCTGTATGGCGGCGTCTTCCGGCTCTTCGTGGGCAGCCGCCCCTTCATCGTCCTCAACACCTTCGGGGCGGTGCGGGAGGCGCTGGTGCAGAAGGCGGAGGTGTTCAGCGATCGGCCCTCCGTCCCCATCGTCCTCATGATCACCCGCAAGAAGGGTAAGCGGGGCCGGCGGGCTGCTGGGGGGACTGGCCGGGGAAGGTTAATGGACTGCCGGCGCCGTACCTGTCCGGAGCGAGACCTGTCCGGTTTTGGGGCTTCTCTGTCGTCTGCTTGCTTTTCGCTAATGGTGCGTGTGCCTTGCCCTGCTGGTGACAACTTGCAGGGAGAAACGCGCCCTCCCTACCTTGAGATGAACGTGCAGCATCCGTGCGGGCTGCGGTGTGCCCCGTGGGCGGCAGCGCGACGCTGAAACGCCTGACCCCTTTACCTCTGCTTGCAATGGAGGGGATGGCATTCGTGCGGGCACTCAGGGGACAGCTATTCTGTCATCTCGGGGCTTTCTGGTTGTCGCTGTGGCAGGAGGAGACATTTCGAATACTTTGGCAGCGGTATGAAACTGTGGGGTTCCCCGGTGCTTGCCAAGGTAACGGTGGCTAAGATTAGGCTTCTCGGAGTGCTATAGCTGTGCAGCCTGCACTGCCTGCATGCAGGCTACCGAGATATTTACACGTGTGTTATTCTGCTTGCCGAAACTTACTGAGCATATTTGTTTTGGTGGGTTTTTTTAATAGATCGAAGGGGAGTTCACTAAGTTCCCCCCACAAAGGACATGAGGAGTTCAAACACATGATGCAAATGCACGGTTAGCATTTAGTGATTGGCCTTTAGGGTCATTACAAGGTCTCAGTGTTTGTGGAAAACTGCCTTCCTCTGTCAGTTAAGAGATACAGCCCAGGAGTGTTGTTAATGTGCTGCGCTGTATTGTGAAACTTGTTTGCCTTCTCTTCTCAAGGCCTGACAAATCTATTAGTTAAGTGCCTGAAACTTTTATCTTCAGTTTTTTACTGTACCAGGGTTACCCCAGTAAGGATGACAGGAAAGGGAAGGACCTAGATTGTGTTTATTAAATAGCAATCAGATACCATTGTTGTAATTGGTTTAAAGGATAAAAAATAAATTATTAACAGTCGTGGTTTAATTATGTAAGTCAGGGACATCTTGCTGGCATGTTGTAATAGTGTGGGAATATTTTTAGATACAGTACATTTAGCAAGGACTGGGAGGAAACTTAAACTTGGGGTTCAAACTTAAAAGGGGTACATTTAGGTTAGATGTAAGGAAGAAATTCTTTGCTGTGAGGGTGGTGAGGCACTGTAGCAGATTGCCCAAAGAAGCTGTGGCTGCCCCATCCCTTGCAGTGTTCAAAGCCAGGCTGGATGGGGCTTGGAGCAACATGGTCTAGTGGAAGGTGTCCTTGCCTGTGGCAGGGGGAGTGGAACTAGATGAGCTTAGGATCCCCTCTAGCCCAAACCACTCTTTGATTCTATGAGCAGTTAGATGTTAGATCACTTTTAGCAGTGCTGTAAAACCTCATGTTAAGGTTTGTGGTGTACTTCTTTCCCCTGGAATGCTGTGAATTTTGTATGTTTCTTGTTTTCTGCACACAGGTCTCAGGCTTTTGTGAGCACGGTGACACAAGAGGAGGTAGGGCATTTAGCAGCTTCTGCAGTTAGTGGATGGTCCAGGGGAGTTGAAAGTGTCAGGAGCCTGTTGTCTGGAGCGTTCTGCAGCCAAGTGCTGGGACTGTATGTGTCTGCATTGCGCTGTGTGGTGGCAGGGACATTATATTGCCTTTACATTTAGTTTTCTCTGGGAGGTCACCATAGGAACGAGGACTGTTGCATTGCCCAGTTGTTTATAAAACCTACTGAGCTGTTATGCATTGCTTGCGTTACCTGGTGCAGCCAGATGAATTGCTGCAGGTGTGAGACTATTGTAGAATTAACCACAAATTTCCTTTGCGTATTCTGACTACACAACGGGAAAGGTCAGTGAATATGGGCAGTGTGGGCCTGCCTGGCCCTGTGCATGGTGGTTCTCTAAAAGCCCCTGGAAGTCATAGCTGCTTTCAGCAGCCTGGCTTGGGTTTACTGGCAGCGTGTAGGAGAGGACCGAACCCCCGCAGTGCTGCATTTGTACTACCGGGAAGGCAGTTGCTGCAGAACTGGTGGGGTAAGAGGTGAGCAAAATGTTTTCTGAAAGCTTTGTGTTTTCTTCCTTTTTCTGTGGTATAGGTACAATATACCTCAGTTTTCAGATATTGTCCGTAAGAGCTATGCACTAAGGAGTCCTTTTTCTTGTGTGTGGTTCATTGTGGAGGAGGTGGGTGGGTTACAGCACTCAAACTGGAGGCCTCTTATGTTTGGTTTATGAACCTGTACTTAGTTTCAGGAGTTCATGAGTGAGACTTTGCTATAGACTAGGGCAATGACAATTCTGTTCGTACTAGGAAAACCAGAGAAGTGGAATGATTGTGTAACTTTGGATCTGCCCCTCACGCCTTGGCTTCTACAATGCTGGGACTCAGTAAGTGTCCATTTTGGATTCCTGCATCTTCATTCTGTAAACAAACTACCTGGTGAAAATTTAGGGGCCTGTTGTCTTGTAAGCTACATTTTCTGTTGTAGTTTTGTCTTTAGCCTGAGCTGACATGCTAGGTATGTTACAGAAGAAAGAAGTGCTTATCTCAGCCGTGTGTATGTGTGTGTTGTGTGCAAGATGCAGATAAAATACTGTGCCCAGGGGAGAGCAAGTAGAAGAATCAGGAATGGCAAATACTGCATTTCATCAACTTGAGTAGCAAAGAAGGGAGGCTGCCTTAGCTGGATGGAAAATGTGGTGAAAGCTTTAGGATGAATGTAGAAGTCAATTATTAATTGAAGGATTCTGCACATATACCTGCAGAAAGAGAAATACTACATGGGGGGGAGAAGTGGGTTTTTGTATTTTTGTTTTAGTAATGCATTTTTCTCTTCTACATCTGTGAGAGGTGGTAAAGACTCAACTGTAGAGTGGATGGTGCTTGAGTGGTTATCTGCCTTTATAGTACTGCCTGTGTACATCCAGATGTGGACATTGGACAATACAAAAGTTAAATGTTATTAAATGTCGTGAATTCTCTGTTTGTAAATATTTCCAGTATTGCAGCAACACTAAAGCTAGAAGAAAGTGATCTGGGGGAGGAAAAGAGGGGAAATGAAGCAAATTTTCTATTTTTCATGTGTGTGTTGCTTTGTTGGTTGTATTGACAGGTTTTCATTACCAGTTCATAGAATTAGCCCTGTGTAATAAGCATGAAATCCTGGTTGTTCTGAGTTCATGGTGCTTCAGAATTTATTATTGTATTCTTTGCAGGTTGGGTTTTTGTTGTGGTTGTTTTGGGGTTTTTGTTTGTTGATGTTGGATTTTTTTTAAGAATACAGTTGTCTGTGTTGGGCATTTTGACTTTTCAGAGGTTTTCTTCGAAAACAATGGACTACTATTATTAGTGCCTGGAAGTGATCCAGTTAGCAGTTTTCTTTCTTATCTCTTGTTATTCTAACTTTATGCTCTTCTTCTTTCTTAATGTGTCTCCTGTTTATTCTTTCCCAGTTTGCAAATCAGTTATTAGTATTCTGCAGCCTGGGGGTTCTAGCCTTCAGAAGACATCATGCCATTCAGCCTTGCCTCATGCAGGACTGCTGGAGAGACTGTTTGCGGGGAGGTTTTTTGTTGGTGTCAGCCTTCTCAGATGGCTGCAAGTGTCTTCTTTACATTCAAGTCAACAGGATCCTATGTTTGGATCCTAAACCTAATTTTCCTAATGGCAGAAAGGGGAAGGGATTGTGGATGTTCTGTTCTGTAGATACTTCTTGTGGGATAGAAATGGTTGATAATGTTGTTTCAATAAATCCTCAACTTCCCTACCCCAGGCACAAACCCTGAAAACCCAAATTGGTTCTTGGGCAAATTCAGCCCTAAGTAACCCTGTTTTTTCATCTACCCTACTTGAGGACACCAGTGCTATCAGGAAACATCACTTGAGAAAGGGAATCTGAAAAGGTTTTAGTTCTTTTTTTAAAGTGCCAGGGAGTAGGCATTTCAGTAGGTTTCCCAAAGATTGTCTTCAGCAGGAAAGATGAAGTTCAGCTGATTCTCAGCTTGTTCTGTCTCATAATGTTCTGCTTATTTTGTTTAGGGCTTTTGAACCTAGGTCATGTGTTTGTATTCTTCAAACTGTTGTTACTACTATGAGTAGTTAATGTAATCAGGAAATGTGGCTGGAAAGTTTACCAGATTTATATTATGCTGAACTATTTGTACCTTTGGGATTACAGACCTTTGTGAGTGTAGTTATCTCATTTACACATCAATAGATTTATGTTTCTAGCCATAGATATCTTATTTTTTTATTCTCCTTTTTGCATTAGGGGCTATGAACATTAAGTTGTAATAGAAATTTAGGTGATGTTAAGTATTGAAACATGGTTCATCTTTCTGTTGCTAATTTCTTGTGACCATTTCTCTTTCTTTCGAATTTAACAGTAAGATTTTCAGTTGACGGAAGAACTGATGTTGCATTTATAAAGTAACTTCTTATTTCCAGAAAAAAAACATACATGGCATCGCTTTCCCAGAAGAATAAGGTCAGAACTACCCTGTGGTCACTAGTTATGTTGTTCACTTGTGTGTCATCACTGAACTTTCTCAGGTTAATCATGAAGCCTGGGAACAGCGCTGATAACATCGATGTTTTTAGCTGCTGCTCAGTAATGTTTTGGTCTGACCAAGGATTTTTTGAGCCTCATGCTCTGCCAGGGAGGAGGGGAAGGTGGCAGGAAGCAGAGACAGGACACCTGACCCAAACTGACCAAAGAGGTATTCCATACTACAGCATTTCATGCCGAGTATATAAACTGGGGGCAGTTACCTGGAAGGGCCAGATCACTGGTTGGTCAGGCTGGGTACTGGTCAGTGAGTGGTGAGCTGTTGTATTCTCTTCCCTTGTTATTTCCCTTATCATTATTATTATTGGTGGTAGCAGCAGTGGTTTGTATTATACCTTAGTTACTGGGCTGTTCTTATCTCAGCCTGTGGGAGTTGCATTCTTTCGATTCTCTTCCCCATCCCTCCAGGAGCGGGAGGAAGAAGGGAGGGGAGTGAGGGAACAGCTGCATGGTTCTGAGTTACAGCTTGGCTTAAACCTCAACTTGTTAGAAATAACAAGTTGTGTATTTTGTTATGCTATGGTATCTTTGGTGTTGTCTGTTAATTCAGCAAAAGAACAATGCTTATACTTGAAGCTAAGGGATTTAATTTGAATGGCATTTCATAATAACGCAATCATGCAGAACAGGTGCCTAGAGGCATCAAAAATGTCAAGATGCAAATCAAGCATTTTTTTGCTCTAAACCTGTCTTCACCTTCCCAGTTTGTCTGCAGCATGCATATCCTGTATTTTGTTTATCACAAAATCACAGAATGGTTTGGATTGGAAGGGGCCTTAAAGATCATTTAGTTCCAACCTCCCTGCCATGGGAAGGCGCCTTCCACTAGATCAGGTTGCTCAAAGACCCATTGAACATGGTCTTGAGCATCTGAACACATTGTAAGCTAAAGAAAAACCTTGCTTGTAATAGAAATAGGTGCACAGGCAAAAAGTACTGAGAAGTTTGCATAACATGAAGGGGAAGTTAAATGAAAACCAGTTTCTGTTTTAGTATCATCTGGTCTGCCTTGCTAAAGGAATTTGTGTTTCAGGACATGGAGGGGAAAAGGCTGTAGTTAACGTATGTCCCAGAGTGCCAGTTCCTACAAAATTGCCATGATTTGTAATAGTGCTGTACTGAATTGTGATAAATTTGTAATAAAGCATCTACAGTGGCTTTTCTCTGTCTATTGGTGTCTTGCAAAGGCTAGTAAAAATACTGATGTAACTGTTACATTAATTTAATTTGCTGAGAAAAAGAGAGGCAGGATTTCCCAAAGCTATTATGAAGAACCTTGTGGTCTTCCTTTAGCTCCTAGTTGGGATAGTTTTGCTGTGTATTGTTTCCCTCCCTTCTGGTGCTTGGGTTGCAGGCTTGTGTAACTACTTTTTGGAAACAGAGCATTTTGGTTTCAGTCTCTCCCTTTGTCTTCCAGGTGTTATTTTTGCACCTTATGGCCCTGTCTGGAAGCAACAGAGGAAATTCTCTCTTTCAACACTGCGTCATTTTGGAGTAGGAAGACTCAGCTTAGAACCAAAAATCATTGAGGAGCTGAAGTTTATAAAGGAGGAAATGCTGAAGCATGGAAAGGATTCATTTAATCCCTTTCCAATAATTCGCAATGCAGTATCCAATGTTATCTGTTCCATGGCCTTTGGCAGGCGTTTTAACTATGAAGATACTGAGTTCAAGACAATGCTAAAGAACATGGCTCGTGCCCTAGAGCTAAGCGTGAACCGCTACATGATCCTGGTCAATATCTGCCCTTGGCTGTACTACCTTCCCTTCGGGCCTTTCTGGGAACTTAGGAAAACAGAATTAGATATTACTGCTTTTCTAAAGAAAATAATTGCACAGCACAGGGATACACTGGATGCAGCAAATCCCAGGGACTTCATTGATATGTACTTCATCCATGCAGAAGAAGAAAAAAACAACAAGGAGAGCAGTTTTAATGAAGACTACCTGTTTTTTATCATTGGTGACCTCTTCATCGCAGGCACAGACACTACTTCCAACACATTACTGTGGTGCCTGCTCTACATGTCTCTCTACCCAGAAATACAAGGTAAGACTATTTGTGTTCTGGGTGTTTTATTCCAGGCTGTAAAGCTGTAGGTGGCTGTTCAGAAACAGAAACAGAAGCAAAAAGCAACAGCTGAGAAGTCATTTGGAGTGCAAATAGTGTATATGTAACATGAAAGGTTGTTATGCAGTCAGACATCTATCCTGCTCTGCTATGCTCATCTCTAGCTTAGTGCTATATATTAACTATCTAAATGGCACTTTATTATATTCATCCGGTTTGGGACAGTTTTTCCCAAGCAATTCCAGGTAACCTTAGCATATTTCAAAAGTTTTGTCAGTTGTGTCATTCCAGGCCTATAATAGTGATGTATGAGAGACATACAGAGGTTAAAGTCTGCTCTTGTGCCTCTGTGATCAGGGAGGTTCTTGAGCTTAGTGACAGAGTGTGGAAAAGTGAAACACTCCCTGCTGTAAAGGAAGAGCAAATTAGAGACAGCTTAAGTAAATTGGACTAACACAAGTCCACGGCGACAGCTGGTTAGTGTCATTGCAAGGCCTCTCCCCATCAGTCTTGAACAGTCTTGGCATTTGGGTAGGATGCTCATGACAGCAGGGGAAGACACGTGGAGCATGTGGCCCCAGAGGAGAAGCAGAGGGATCTGGGCTTGTTCAGTGTTAGGGAAAGATGGCTGGGGGGGGACCTTATACTGTCTACAGCTACCTGATTGGAAGATGCTAGGAAGGTGGTGGTAGTCTCCTCTGAGTTGTGAAGTGGAGGGAAGAGAAGCAGCAGAGACAGTCTAGAATAAGCAAATTCTGATCAGATACTAGGCAAAAACCTCACTCTGTCCTGTAAAGACAGCCATGAGTACAACAGGTTGCCTTGATGCTTAACAGAGTCCCCACCTTTGGAAGTGTTCAAAACTGAGTGGGATATGACCCTGAGTAGTCTGATCTACCCTCAGAGTTGAGTCTAATTTGGAAGATGACTTTGTTTTGAGTAGTAGTTTAGACCAGATGACCTCCAGAGGTTCCTTGCAAAACAAATATTTGATGATGCTATGATCTAGTTACTATTTGTGGCAGACTTCTAGAAAATGACTTTTAGATTTTTGTGGATATTAAAAAAAAATACCAGTAGTGTTGGAGATGTTGCAATATAAAATAGACGTTGCTAGAGTTGTGTTCGGAACTTCTTAGGATAGATTTGCATTGCCAAAGACGTAAAATTCATTTTGGTTAAATATTTTTCTATATTGAGTCTTGTTACAGTACATGTGGTTGCAAAGCCAGTGTTGTGGGTTTGTGGGGTTTTTTTAGTACTGTTTAGCAAATTTAGATGGTTGAATTTCAGAAAAATAAAGCAATTTGATTTATTCCTTTATTATCAGCTTTTCCTGAAGTGCTACATAGCAACTGGTTTCCCCTAGAAAGATTGTTGGGTGTATGCTGACTAGAAACCTTGAGCAGATCCTACTTGGGCAATTCTACCTCAGTTTACAGTAGTGAAACATTTTCCCAAGAGACAACTGCTTTGCCCAGGTTTGTTGCTAACCTGGAGTGGAGAAGGGTAAGCCTCAAGTTATCCAAGAACACTACAAACCTGGAATATCAAGTATTTCACATTTCATGTGCTGTGGCTGCATTGCAAATAAGCAAATAATACTTGTTTACCTATCTGTCTGTAATAATCTCTTTAAATAGGTCAAGATCATAGTTTATTGCACAAAGTCAGCCAAATTGTTGAGCAAAGATTGCGAAATAGGGCATCAGTTCAGGATGTGGGAGAGAGAATCCACTGGGGACAAATGTAAAATAAAGTTTTATTGCATAGGCTTATTCTTCTGTTTTTAATGGTTGCATGTTATCACTGCTTGACTTGATATGCAGATACATGAATTAGACACATTCTGAATGACGCAAATGAGATTAGAAGAGTTTTGGGGTGGGGGGGTTTAACCCATTTCCCTACTGCCTGGTACTGTACAATGTATGTGTTTGTCAGTTTTTGCTCTTGTGCTGATCTCTAATTGCTTCTCTCTGATTCACCTTTCCTTAAACTGTGGCTATTGTTGAGCAACATAAAAATAGGCCCAGTAGTCCAGAGTATATCACTTAGCTATGTAGTGTGACTTACATCTAGTATCCTATTCTGTATGTATGCTGATTGCCTGGGAGTCATGTATGGGCCTCTTTTTTTATTTTTTATTTTTTCCCCCTGGTAGCATGTTTCTTTTATCCTGTAAACAAAATACCTGAATTCCATAGCTCTTAGCACAGCAAATGTTGCAGACATGGAAGGGCAAATGAAGGGCTATCAGGGGGAAAAAATGAAAAGGATGTATTTGTCTGTGGAAGACAGTTTTGCTTTTTACATGGAAAAAGAGAAGGGGGTGTGTGCACATGGGTGCATATAGGGAGACAGTGGGGAGTACTTGGCTTGGTCTATTCTCTGACTTCATTTTGGTCTGTGACTTCTGAAGATCAGTGTGATTTTTAAACGCATGAAAGGCAGTGGAGCAGTTCAGTTAACACACTGTTGGCAGAGAACTCTTGAAGTCTAGGGATTTGCAGTTGATAACATGAGCAGCAGTTTGCTTTCTGTATAGTTCCACATATCTTTAGAAACTCCAAAGAAATGTTGCTCAGGATAAAATGCTGGTGTGACATTTGGTGTAAGACAGTCTCCTTTATTTTTATTTTATTTTTTTAATATTGAAAACTTTATGCATTTAATTTACTGTGAACATGCATACTTGAAAACAGGACCATAATGTGTGTTTTTAAAAAGCAGTGAAATCCCACAGAGAAGGTCCTCAAGAGCCCCCCCACTGGCGAGGTACTTTTTTACTCTGTGTTCCTCATGTGAAGACCTGTTTTCTTAGCGAACCCAGCAGGTGGCAGCAACTGTTCATTGAACACAGTTTGTACTATATGGACTCGTAGAAGAGTTTGGGTTGGAAGGGACCTTCGAAGGTCATCTGGTACAGCCCCACTGCAATGAGGAGGGACATCTTCAACTGGATCAGGTTGCCCAGAACCACATCCAACCTGGACTTGACAGTATTTCTGAATGCTTCTCCAAAACAGACACTTCTTTCTTGCAGTTGAGCTTTTATTTAATCATAGAACCATAGAATAGTTAGGGTTGGAAAGGACCTTAAGATCATTTAGTTCCAACCCCCCTGCCATGGGCAGGGACAC
>JANRGW010043276.1:52288-69789 GCA_024733675.1 Psilopsiagon aymara | reverse complement strand
AGAGGACAAGGGGTAATGGGTTCAAACTTAAACAGGGGAAGTTTAGATTGGATATGAGGAAGAAATTCTTTACTGCAAACGTGGTGAGCCACTGGAATGGGTTGACCAGGGAAGTTGTGAATGCTCCATCCCTGGCAGTATTCAAGGCCAGGTTGGACAGAGCCTTGTGTGGCATGGTTTAGTGTGAGGTGTCACTGCCCATGGCAGGGTGGTAGGAACTAGATGATCTTAAGATCCTTTCCAACCCTAATTATTCTATGCTTCTATGATTCTGTAACTTCTAGGATATCTAGAACAAAGCATTACTAGGATCTTTGAAAATATTGCATTTCTGGTTTATTCACCACTGCAATCAAATAAGCACCTACTCACTAAATCAAAGCAAATCCCTAAATGATAAATGCTTCTGGAAGAAAACTGAAGAGGAAATAAAGATGACTGTTTTGTTGCACATTTAGGTCTAAATTTCCAGCACTCTAATAAGGACTTATTCTAGCCTTGCCAACTTAGACAAAAAGCTGCAACTTTTAAAAACAAAGATCAAAGCTTAATGCTAGAATTACTAGATAAACTGCAGTTGTCACATTTAGAAAGGTGAGCCAAAGGACATGCGTCTGAGATGGCAAGCTTTCTCTTCCAAGTAGCACAGCTGCAGGGAAGAAATGCAGAACGGGTTACAACAGCAGCCTTTCTTCATTTTAAGGGTGGGGACAGTGAAATTTTGGGTTAGTGGTAGTTCACTCATATCTTCATGAGGCAATGCTTTGGCTAGACTGTAGTGCAGTTTGTGATCTAACAATGAATACTTAAATAGAAAATATGCCACTGTAATAAGCCCCCACAGTAAAAAAAATTAATATTAATGCAATGAAAAAAAAATTGTTCCTCCTTTTGAACCCAGTGAGGACTGCAAAGACAGTGATTATTAAAGAATTCATCTGGTTTCAAAATTGACCTTAACCTGGAAAAAGCTAGGCAGAAGCAGAGGGAAAACTTATTAAAAATTCAATGCAGCATTTCATGGCCTTGGTAACCTGGGACTGGGGTACTCAAGAGCTACTGACAGCTTGCATTTCAAAGCTGATTTGTAAAGTTGCCAACAGGTCAGTAATCAGTAACTTTACAGAGCATGCAGCTGACACAGAAAGCCAAAAAGGAGCAACAAAAGACATAATTGGATCTTAGGACCCAAAAGATGCCATGAATGCATTCATTTTTGGCACTATGTATGCTGCATGTTGCGACAAGATATGGTTATAATGAAGGTGATTTGCATATTTTTCATGAAGTTTGGATGCACTGAATTATAAAAATAACCCTCTAACATGAAGCTATTTCACTGGCTGTTGGAAATCTCATTTGAAACATTGACAGAATCACAGAAGTTAGTGATGAAAACAAAAAGAAAGCAAAAAAAGTCTGTTAGGTCATCATAGGCATCTGCCTTCAAAGGTTGAATTATTTCCTCCAGTTTATTTAAAAACTTTTTTTCAGGATTTAAATGGCTTCAGTAAATAAAGATCCAGAGGGAAACTTTCTAGCAGTGTAATGACATTCATATTTGCCAAAGAAAAGAAAAAAGAAAGGAAATGACCAAAGTAACTACAGAAAACTTAAAAATTCACAGCACTTAAATCTTCGGACCCAAATGGGAAGTTTCTTACTGAGCTGATTTCAGAGTTACAAGATTTGAAAAGGACTAAGCATACTGTGTCAGGGCCTACAGGGTAAAACTCATTCCCTTTAATGTCACTTGTCCTTCCTTTCCCCACTTGTCCTCAGCCTTAAGGACTGAATATGATAGTTCATATGCAGAGGTTTCTGGGTTGATGACTATGTGCAAAGCTGTGTCTGATGTCGTAAGGCACTGGGGTCTGCCCTCTCATATATGTATCTGATGGTTTTGTTTAACATGGGAACTACCACCTCTACCATCTTTCCACTCTGGGTGATATGGTCCCAGATTTCCAGACGCTGAGCTCCTGAAAACACTCTACAAACAAACACAGCTTGCAAAGGCCTGAATGAGGCATGCAGTGGATGTTGGACATGGCATGGGGTAGCACTGGCAAACTCCTTCATGATCCCAGTCCTCTGTCACAGGAAGCAAGTGCACAATTAGCAGATGGGGCTGACTGGAGACTTGAGGCTTATCACCTACTCCCTCACATGATGGGTGACTAGATACCTCTGGTTCCTTTCTGCTGAAGTGTGTCTGCAGGGACTGAAGCCATGTGTGAACTATGCTGCTCTTCCAGGTGGTCTATCCTTCAGTGTGCTTGGCTTTGACAATCCTTAGCCTCAACTTAGCCGGGGTCTACAAAATCTGAGGAGAATTGAACTATGTTGAGGTGTGACTTAGATCGCCATTGTCATGGACAGCCTTTCAGTTCCACCAGCAGTAAGTCAGTCATGCCACTACAAAGATGACCCTCATTCATGCTCCCTATGGATGTCTCTAAACCAGCCCAAGGACAAATGCCATCCCTTGAGAAGGCAAATCATGGAGAGGCATTTGCAGCACACCAGATACCCTCAGGTGCATCAAACTAAGAACAAATGATATTTCTATTACATTTGTGACAAATTTGGCATGGCTGTAGTGCTCTTGTTAAATCTTTTGGTTCTTCACCTTGGGAATTCTTGTTACTCCTGTGCCTGGTCTTTCCAACATTCATTTTGTGAATATCTAACTATCTATCTATAGCTACGATGATTTCCACTAGGATGTTATAGCTGTATATTTGCTGTATTCATGTCAAAGAAAAAGAAAGTATAAATATTACATAGAAGTGCATATTCCTCTGATAGTTAATTATTATTTCATTCTCCTCAATACACTAGTGATAAATAGGTGCCAGTTTGAGGATTAAATAATTTATTTTCAGGGATTTTTTTTAAAAAAGTTTTTATTTCCTACAGGTTCCCTGCAGGAATTAAACTGTGAGTACACAAAATTTGAATATGTAATCAATCTAAGGATTTGTGGATCCTCATTTATTAGAAGAGTAGGCTTCTTCTCCTTTACTGGAGCTTCAGAGCAAGTAATGGTCAGCTTCAGGTTTTTGCTCTTGAAGGAGTTCTTTCTCAAGTATACAGGAAAAAAGAATTTTAAGTCAATTTGCTGTTATTAGATAGAAACTGCTACTTTTGCCCTGTGAACTTGAAGGGTTTAAATGGCAAAAGGCAACACTATAAATGCAGCAGAAGAGCTGCTGGTGACCCATTGCTATGGACATCCCATTCCTAGGAAACTATGGTATTATACCAGGAGTTTTTTCTGGATGTGCACTTTGGATACAGCTTCTGCTTGCTTGCTCCGCCAGGTATGCTGCAGCAGAAATGGGAGACTTGTGCAAAAAGAGCCAAATGTCAGATATCATCCATCATGACATGAACACAGGTTTTCTCTATGTTTCTATGAAGAAGTGCTAGTTCAGCAGAAGGTATAGGAGGGGAAAGGCAAGGCAAGGTATGAGGGGGAATCTGCATAATCTTCCATGGTGGCTGTAAACTGAGTAGTATCGAGGTTTGATGTGGTTATAACAACATGAAGTGTCACAAAATGAAAATAAGTAATACAGTTCCATCATTACAATGCCAAACTCACTCTTCTATCCTCATCAACTAATTACGATGCAAATTTATTCATACCAAGCTCTTGTGAAGGAAGAATGTGATTTATTTTTGAATATGAGAGTACCAAACTTTAGAGATGGAAAGAATATTACACAAAATTTGGACAGAGGATATAACTATAATTAGTGAGGGAAAATAAAAGAAACCAAAATGAATTTTTTATTGGTGAAATCTTCCTGTCAAACAGTAGGAACCTTTTACTTCCATAGACCACGTGCCTAGGCCTAGGCATTGAAAATATTTCAATTTCTGGAGCAGTCGGTTAATAAAACCAGTGCAAACACTGAGCTAAAGGTACTTAAAACCATTCAAACCTTTAATTGAACAGGTCATAGAGCCTGTTGCCAGTTTGGATTTAGGGCAAATAATTTCTCACTCTAGACCTATTCTTCCAGGTCAGAGGAAAAATTGTTGACACAACAGGAAAAGGAGGTCTGGTAGCAAGTTGCTGCCTACATTACTGCTGGGCATGACACATAATTTGCAGTGACTTTTTAGACCTATCCACCAGCATTTGGATAGAAGGCATGCTGTGATGTGCATGCGTGCACGGCTAACTTAGTTCCCCAGGGGATGTGCATATCTTGTCAGGTGCGCAGTGAAAGAGGCAGGACTCCACAAGATGCATTCTTTGCTTGCCCAGTGGCAATGTTTCCTGTGATTTAATAAGCTGATGGCCTGTCTCTCCCGTCTTAGAAACTGTTAATAATTGATTCATTCACTAATGTGTTCACATGAACATGTGCACATACACCCAAACAAATAGATTATGTAAAACCATGGGAGAAGTCCAAGCTTGCAAACATTCCTTTGTTTCAAATACTAATTGATGTTGCTAAGAGACAATAGGGTTTTTATCTATTGCACCATTTCCAAAACCAGACATTTAAATTAAGAGGAATTAATCACTGAGTGTATTAAAAATCTTATACTCCTACATAATAAAATCTGAGCATACAGTTGCTATCAAAGAGACGAAACAGACTACAACTTCTCCCCCACTCTGACCCTAAGTCAGTGTTATCAGCCTGATTTTTCAGAAGTACTTAATTCTTGCAGCTCTGCAATATTTAAAAATGAATTTGTGATTCGTGCTTCAGAAAAAAACAAGCTTTGTTTTCTACCTGCAGTCTAAATGAATACACTTCTTTGAAAGAGAATGCAAAAATGATTTATGTGCACATTAATGTCATGTATTGATCAACAGCCTAGTTATATGTAATTTCACTATTATTTGATATTATGGTTATTCATTAAACACCAGGTATATGATTCCAAAAAAACATCAGTTCTCAAATTTTTGCAAAATAATGCATGGCAAATTGACTACTAGATAATTCCCAGTTAAATGCATCCCTTAAAAGAGATTATTTGAGAGGGATTTATCTCACCTAATATTTAGCCATCTGAAAGTTGGGCACTTAGCCTAAGCTAGTCAGTTGTGTTCCTCTACACACAATGGAGAGAGATTGTAATAGAGAACAATTCATCCAATCTGTCTCAGATACCTATCTTAAAATGGGATGTATTGCCATTTGGAGCAACCTATCTTTTTCCATTTACTATAACGGGAACCTGGACAAATAGCTTGGATGAAACCTCCTAACTTTGGATGGCTAAATGTAGTGAAGACGAATTCTACTCTAAATCAATATAATAGAAATAATACATAAAAGCCACAATGCACAGGTCAAAGTTAAGGTAACAGTGATGAAATATGTATTTTCTTGTTCTAGGTAAAGAAGAACATTGGTGTTTTGCATGCCACAGAACTTCACGATTTTCAAGGACACTAAACTATTTATTTCCTTGCTTTTGATTCTGCTGGCTCTGTGTGAGCAAATATAACTGCATTGTTTATCACTGAAGTCTTTTCGAAGTCTTTTCGAAGTCTTTTCATGTAGTTTTTTTAAAAAAGGATCAAGTGCTTGTTATGCATATGGGAGCAGTTACAAGTCCTAAAGCAAGAACAGCATTACCTTTTGGATTACCTCCCAGTTATACTAAATACAGTTGTGCTTTTGAAGTCATGGTAGTGATCATGCTATCCACATTTTCTTTCAAAACAATAATTGAAAAACCCAACAACCATTATTTTTGATTGTAAGTAGACCAGAAGGTCTCTCTTCCTTCAGCTTCCTATTTTTTGTGTGAAAGAGGACTCATCCAGCAACGCCAGCTTGCTACTACACAGCTCTCTGCCTCATATGTTGAGACTCCATTCTGTCTCCTTCCTGAGACTCTCTTAGAATAGGAATGTACCCTTGGGCTCCAACAGCCCTGCTGGTCCTCTCTTCCTCCCGACTTGGACAGTGAGCTCTTCGGAGGCAAAACACCAGAGGTAAAGCAACAAACCTGAAGTTTAATACCTCTGAAAAAAAATTACTTTAATTTGTTTAAAAGAGGAGGTTTGGATGGGGCAGAGAGATTTAATTTTTTATTTTTTTTTTTACTGGTTTTAGCGTCTCCTATGTAAGAGTACTCTTCATGTGGGTTCTATTGGTCTTGGCCCGGGTTCAGCAGTAGCAGTCATTTTTCTCCTTCTTAGTAGCTGGTGCAGTGCTGTGGTTTTGAATTTTGGCCTGGGAATAGCACTGATAACACCGATGGTTTTAGTTGCTGCCCAAGGACTTTCTGAGCCTCATGCTCTGCCAGGGAGGAGGGGAAGCCAGGAGGAAGCAGAGACAGGGCACCTGTCCCAAACTGACCAAAGAGGTATTCCATGCCACAGCACATCATGCCCACTATATAAACTGGGGGCAGTTAAGTGGAAGGGTGAGATCACTGCTCAGGTTGGGCTGGGTATCAGTCAGTGGGTAGTGAGCAGTTGTATTCTCTTCCCTTATTATTTCCCTTGTCATTATTATTATTGGTGGTAGCAGCAGTGGTTTGTGTTATACCTTAGTTACTGGACTCTTCTTATGTCCACCCATGGGAGTTACATTCTTTTAATTCTCCTCCCCATCTCTCCAGGAGCAGGGGGAGAAAAGGGGAAGAGTGAGAGAGAGGCCACGTGGTTGGTTGAGCTTAAACCACAACAATTCTTCAGAGTTTTACTCTGTCCATTCTAAATGTAACTTTGGGACAGCAGTTACTCTTGGTTCAGCAAATACATCTCTGCGTGTTTTTCAAATAGACTAAATATACATAGATCATGAGTAAATATAATTCAGCAGTATAGGTAATAGACCAGAATGGCCTTGACTACACCCTCTTCTGAAGGAGATTTGTTGTAAACTGAAATTCTGATCATCGAGAAATTTCACAAAAGCTGCTTGTAGAGGAACTTTTTAAACAACCAGGAGGATCCAGAGAAGATGCACAGCAGCAAAGGCACAACTGCTCAGTGCAGCAAATTGAAGGACAATGCTACAGAAAAAGGCAAAGACAAACATAAACAAGTGGAAGTATTTTCCTAAAACTTTGCCACCACTTTAGGTATCCTGAAAGCAATTGATAGAATGCCTGTTTAAGTCATACTAAAATCACATGCACTCAAGATGGAAAACTCATTTCTGATTGCCTGCTCTCATTTTCTCATTACAGATGATCAGCGAGGGTTCCCACTCTTTCTTTGCATATAATCATTTTTGTCTGATGCAAAGGCAAAGGTGGTGGAGCAGGCATAGAGGCAGGAGGCACTCTGCAGCCTCAGACAGGCTGGGAAATAGCTCTGACACAGCTGAATGCGTCCCAAGGGAGGCTCCTTGGCAAGCACATGGAGCAGGGAAAGCATTATTATGTTGTCCCAGTGAGGTTAGAGCAAAAGAGTTCTGATTTTACATTCACACCCCTAATATTGCCAAATGTATATAGAAATGCGTAACAAGTAATTAATAACATAAATGGGCTAAAGAAGACAAAGGAACGAGAATCTCTGAGAATTTTTAATATGAAAACTAAAGAAAATGTCATTAATTAGATTTAATGACATTGAATATTCAAAGTTACTTTCTATTTAACATTTTATCCTCAATATTTTTTAAAATGTTTCAGTTTTGCATTATACATCTTTTCTTCTTCAAAATAACAGCAACTATTTTAAAAAAAGTCTTGGACTGAGCTGGCAAAACTCCTCTGCTGGAGACAGCACCCATTAATTTGTTCCAGTATCCAATTAATCACATTGATTAAAAAATCCTGTTTTGATCATAATTTGAAATATTTCTACTGTTCACTTTGATAGCACATTAAATCCCAGTGTCTCAGAGTATTCAGAAACCTTAATGAATCTTCACAGCTTAGGTATTAAGCTTTGGTCAAATACTAGTTGCTCCACTCCACACAGGAGAAACTAGATGAAATTCCTTGACCTGTTTTATGCAGAAAGATCAGACAAGATGATCTAATGGTCCCTGATGGCTTAAAAATCTATGGAACTGCCAAAGGATTTCAGTAAGGCCATAGGGTGAATGACTGAGAGCTACTGAATTGTATATGTCAACCAGAAACAATTATACAATTACTGTGTCTCCCTCTATCAGTATAAATAACAAAAATACAACAGCAAATTATTTACTAGGAAAGAATTCTTGAGCTACTACTGTTACTACTTTTGGATTATGATGCACTATTTCCAGGTGCATTGCTCCAAACAAACAAATCTATTGATTAATTCTTAATATTAAAATTTTGTTAAATCTGCTCCATGATGGATGAAAATAATTTCCACTTTATTCAAAGAACTCATGTTGAAATAGCACTAAAACCACCTTGCCAACAGCTTGCTCAAATCCAGCTGTGCGTGAAAGCTATCCCTCTCTGATGCTGACACCCTGCAATCCTTTGCATAGGGCACAGATATCTTCCTAGTGTTGAAAAAGAGCTGCTGCAAAGAGGCAGTAAACTCTATTTGTCTGTTAAGTGATGGATTGCTATTCAAAGCTGTCAAAACCACACTGAGCCTGAGATTCCCAGCCTGCCCTGAGAGGGCATGGTCTATTGTCCTCTCTCCCTACACATTAAGGGTAGATTATCTTTAGAAATAAAATCTAGCTTCAGAAGCCATGAAAGGCAAGGTGTTTTATTAGGTCCAGTGATTAGTTTTAGGTCATGATTAGTTTTCTATAGTGTGCAGCAAGAGATATCATAATGAAGTTACCATAATTTTTAGTTTTATGCAAACAGCTGCCACACAAATTGCAGGAATTGTTCCAAAGCGTGAGAGAACTTTCCATGGAGAGGTGAAAGCCATTGAGGCAAGCAAGGCTCGTTTCTTTCAGATATGAGCTGTGTGAGTGATGTTAACATTTTGTAAGGGTTTCACTTGAGCACAGTCCCACCAAAACCAAAGCTCGTTCTCAGTCCTCCAAGATCTCACACCTCTGCAACTGCTGTGAATGACCTCTGTTCAAAAGCTTCAGCAGCTTTCATGTTTTCACTGAAATCATAGAAGAGGGTGTTTTTTAAATATATAAATAATTACTTTTAGAATATGACTATTACTAATACACTTTTTATTTATAAAAATTTGAAATTCCTACACCTGGATCAGAGCAATCCCAGGCACAGCTACAGGTTGGGTGGAGAAGAGATTCAGAGCAGCCCTGTGGAGAAGGACTTGGGAGTGTTGGTCGATGAGAAACTTAAAATGAGCTGGCAGTGCATGCTCGCAGCCCAGGAAGCCAACCATATGCTGGGCTGCATCAAAAGGAGCTTGACCAGCAGGTCAAGGAGGTAATCCTGCCCCTCTACTCTGCTCTTGTGACACCTCACTTGGAGTATTGGGTGCAGTTCTGCTGTCCTCACCATAAAAAGGACATGGAACTGTTGGAACAAGTCCAGAGGAGGGCCACGAGGATGATCATGGGACTGAAACACCTCCCGTAGGAAGATAGGCTGAGAAAGTTGGAGCTGTTCAGCCTGGAGAAGAGAAGTGGTTAATACTCCATCCAGGGCAGTGTTCAAGGCCAGGCTGGACAGAGGCTTGGGCAGCCTGTAGTGGGAGGTGTACCTGACCATGGCAGGTGTTTTGGAACTAGAAGATTGTAAGGTCTTTCCAACCCTAACTATTCTATGATTCTATGATTTTATGAAATTTGCTCTGTACGCAAAATGCTTTCCATCTCCCATTAACAACACCAGGATCAGGCTAGGCCTATTCTCAGAATGTCAGTTGCCAGATACATTTAAATTTTCTGGGTGAATGTGAGGGTAAGCCAGTGAAGACAAGTACCAGTTCTTGTTATTTGCAATCAGGCAGAAGACAGGATGCCATCAGGGAAGCTAACGGTCCCTCTGCTACTCTCTGAGGGCAAGGCAGAGGACAGAAAAATATGGACACACCAGAGATGGTAGGAGCAGCAGTGGGGGCACATGCATTCAGGAATGAGACAGCAAATTGAGTGAGACTAATGTAGGGAAAAGGAAAGATGCAGAGGAGGGGCAGACAAGCATGAAGATGAGGATGTGGAGTCAGAGTACAGGTGAATGTGCTGTAACAGGGTGGAGGAAAATGTCAAATAGAAAAGTGAGAAGAGGAGGAATATGGAGGTCCAGCAGATGCTGCAGCATGAGAGCTAGGCAAAAACATGCAATGAAAATTCAAGATGGTAGCTGCTTCCACAGCCAGGATAGCAAAATCTGCGTCTTAGGGGTTTCAGATACATAGAGACTCTCTGTTCAGTGAGCTGAAAGGCTGCATTTCGGCAGGGGTTTTTAAGGATTAACTTTTTTAAAACCTGAAAAATGTCACAGATAGGAAAGGGAAGATGGGAGAAAGCAGGAAGTGGAAGTGTCTCACTAAAGCTAAAGAGGAGACAAAAAAGGGATATAAAGAAGTTTGATTTAGATGTAAAATAAGAAACCCCTAGTGATTTTAGGCAGCCACAAATACGGGAGCTCATGCTCAATCTCATTGTTTTCAAAAACTTGGATATGGCAAAACTACCTTGTCATTAAAATTACTATTTTGGAAACTTTTATTTTTACATAGAAGTCATTGTTCTGAGAACTGGAATTGCCAGGCTTTCTTTCAGACCTATCATTATAGTATATAAACCAATAAAAACTAAGTGATTGCCACTGTTGCCCTTCTAGAAGGAGTTCACTAAAGATACATGCACTTACACAAGATAGTTATAAATTAAATTAAGCCAGATGGATTTCTCAGGTTAGACAGTTTTTTCATTCTGTTATATGAGAAAAATCACTTCTAGAATCCTTTTCTGAAGCTTCAGAGATCCAATGGTATCAGAGTGTGCTAATATTGTACAGTCCAGTGGCTGCTAAGATTTATCTTGTAAGGTTTTCCAGTGTCATAGTGTACTGCTATTTTCCAGTCCAGCAAATTCCAAGGTTTATCTTTTTGCAGAAACCCATATAAAAGTTACAGCATCTTGGACAGTTTTGATAGGAAGCATCCATAATCACTGAAAGATTGAAAAGCATTTGAAGTTGAACACACTAACAATCTTCATTGCTTTTACAGCAGGTGTCACCTTCTACTTTGTAAATACATCGTGTTGTAGTTCCCCAAGAATGGAGACAAAACTTCAAGACTGATGGACAGCATAGAATGGGGTTGCAGGCAGACACTTTGGAAAAGTCTTTATTTTTTTGTGAGTTTTTCAGTCATGGTCCACACTTTAAAAAGAACAAAGTTTCTGCAGAGATCCTTTCTAACTAACTAGCCCTTTTGTACCAGGGAGGAAGTCCTTAAACTCCCTGTAAACTCTTGCTCTGTGGCACCATGCATCAAGTACAAACCTGAATGAAGGCCACTGCATCTTCCTCTGTGAAATAAGAAAGAGAACAAGCATGAAGAGCTGGGAAAGCTTTGGTTCTAGTTTTTTTCTCCCTTTAGACAGACCTGTGCCACCACAAAAAGGAAAATAATCTGTACTAAAAGCAGTTGTGGTGTAGGGCGTCCTTTAAGCACTGAGAAACTGAAAAGAAATTATGAGCCACAGATACCTGTTCTGCTGCTACAGTCTCAAAAATACTTACCAATCCTCGGGGCAGAATTGTTACTTTGCAGGAAATAAAAAAAATTACTTCTTAATTAGCATCCATTTTAAAACCTTGGGCAAATGGATTTTCAGGACTGCATTTTTATTATGAACAGCACATCATCATGTTAAGCTAAATATTGTGATAGTGTTGAGTTTTTTAGAATGACTTTCTATTTTCTAAGCAACCACAGAAAATTAAAATTACACAAGATATACTCCATCTTACCGTGTTTATATATTTATTCATAAAACACTGGGTTTACTCCGCTTAAGAAGCAACTGGGCTTAAGAACTTCTCAAGTCAATTAGTCAGGATGTTATCTGGTGACTTCTGGGATAACAGAATTTGAACTGGACAACCTTATCTGCATTGTTTAGTAGAGTTATTTCATATACCCTTACCTGTCCACAAATATTTTTTAAAGTTTTTATCAAAGTGAATATAGGATGCCAAAATATGTGGGTTTATTCATATATCTGATACTCCTCCTCTTATATATCTGCTTCTTGTAAGCTTTTTTTCTGCAATGCCTTAAATTTTATGATAGGTTTGAAACATAAGCTTCACAAACATTAGTTGAGCAGCAAAGAGGAAGGAGATCATGAACACTGTTCTAATGGACCATACATAGGATTCAAAAAGCCCAGGCACCAAAATAGCCTCGTTTAGAGCACAGATGAATGAAATGCTTCTCTGAGATCAGTCCAAAGACAACCTACAAAATTATATTTGCCTTCTCGAAGTTGGCAAAAAACAAAACAAGGCCTAACTGATGTCAAGTCGAATGTTCACTGAGGGGTATGAATACAAGGTGCTGAGATGTGCAACAGAGATCCCAATTAAAACATTCATTTGCAAGAACATAGACTCAAGACACAAGTCCCCAAAAGACAGATTTTTCTACATGTGAGTATCATCCTGAACAAGTCAAGCCTCATCAAAGTCTCACTGAAAGAACAGAGAAACATCTTACAGCAATAAGGTATATGGTGGTGCTGTCCTTTATGTGACTCACTCTGTTTCAAGCAACTAAGGACACCTGTGAAGAAAACGAACAGTTCAAGATCATTTTTCAGTAAGGCAAGATATGTATTATTGTTTGAACTTCATACTTCAAACTATATGTAGAAGTCATCATCATTGCAGAAGACAGATATCCTTGACCATGAAGAAAAAATTTAATCTCCAAAATAAATGGGTTGGTTTGCCCAAAGTCCCCAGCACTTCAACTGCAGTTCTGATTTACCCATTGTCCATTATTTTCTACTAATTCAGTCTGTATGAAATCCTTTTTTTGAAGTCTGTTGCCAACTCATTAAATGTTCCAGACTTTCCAGTACATGGATTTATGAGCAATTAGGAGTTTCTCAGACTCAGTATTCAGGAAATATAGCTCATTATCTGCTTCAAAGGCATTTGGCCAATTTAAGGATATTCTTCAATAGAAAAATTGTTGTTTCCTAACAATGTTGCCCAGTCTCTTCTTTTTTTAGATATTTTGTCCTGAACACTTTTTTTGATACCCCACAATGGCTCTAACCTGAACAGCTATTCCATTGAAAAAAAAAAAAAATTGTTATATTTTACCTATGTGTCTTTAAACAGTATATTTATTGAGCTCATCTAATAGCTTTGATATAATGGATGGAAAAACTCCATTGTCTGAGTGCAGGTCCTGAGACATATATTCAGAAATATGCTTTACCTTACTGCCCTTTTCTCCTTACTCCTGGCAATAGGCACACAGTATGTTCATGTTAACGTATTTCTCCAATATCCAAGGTCCTGCAGTTCTTTCTGCCAACTCTGCAATTTGTTCAAGATCTCTATTCTTAAACAGCAATTTTCATTTTAGACCTACAGGAAATGGATCTGAGTGTGCTACTATATGAAAAGTAAGATTTTCTGAGCCTTTTATCTTCTACCCCTTGGATAATTTTCCTACTTGTGCTAAAGTAGCATCATTTCTACCGAAAGACTGCTCTTTTGAAATTTGTCACCAGGTGATTCTCAAAACTTTATTAGCAGTTTCTAACAGTACCTTTTATTTACTGGACAATTCTTCAGTTCTTTAAGTAGCTAGTGCTGTAGCAAAGCAATTTCACAAGCAATTCTGAGAGATTTATTCTCTGGGTGCAATTTTTTGTGAATGGACTTGCTGCTCAGGCTATGATGTTCAATGCTGTTTGCAAAAGCATCACAGAGAAGGCTATCTGAGTTAAGGTCTGCAGGAAACCATTTTAACTAATGCTGGAGTCCAGCCAGGCAATCCCTTAGCTCTGTGATACAAGCAAAAGATCGAGTCATGGTGCAGGGCAAAGAACACATACCTACTAGTTAAGGGCAAATCTCAGTAAAGCTATTCAGGTATGTAAGTGTTTGCAGTTTAGAATCCCATCCTTGGTGAATGTATTTACCATGCTTATACACAGTTCCAGGTAAGTCTCAGAAATATTGAGGAAAAAAAAAAAAAAAGGCAAAAAACCCACAAACATCTCTGGCTTAAAACATATCACAATTTAGTTATTTATTAAACTATTTTCTTACCTGTTTCATTTACAAATTTTCTGGTTTGGGTTGTAAGCTTTAAACTGCTGCCTCACTTCCTTAGAAAGCTGGTGAAAAATGTCATTGTATATATTCAAAAATAAGTTTTAAACTGTTGGCAAGTACCTACATTTTCAGTTCTTCCAAGACTTTGCAAGCCCATCTTAGGTTTCCCCAGAGCTACTGGTATCTGTATGAAAGATGATTAGCGATAATATTTCCATAAAAGAAGTCAATTTTTTTATTTCACAAGGGATGTATTGTGCACAGGTAATTCATCACTATTCAAAAAACAAAACAAACCCAAACAAATATGAGACAAGAAAATAGAAGTTAGTCCATTTAAAGGCAAGTTAAATGTTCACGGAAAAAAAACTAAAAAAAAAAAAAAAAAAGACTAATCAAAGACTTTCTGAACCGCATTTTCAACAGTAATAATGGTTTCACAGTTTATTGCCGTTCTCTGGATGAGACAAAGAGCCTGCCTTCTATCAGAAGCAGCTCCTAATTCTAAAGGCTATTGCTAGGCAGTGTGAACAGCATTTTACAACTCAGTGATTGTCCTATCATATAAATATATGTATATATATCATATAAATACATGTATATATATCATATATGCATATTGACATAACATCTAGATGTATATCAGTATAGATGAATATGCATATATGAAATATGTGTATATATATGAGTATATATGTGCATATATATGCAGATAATCAGGAACATCAAATGGTCATGAATGGTTTCCCAGCCCTCTGTAGTATGCATAATATAGGGCACAAACTACCATCTATTAAGCACTTCCATTCTAGAGAAAATAATATTCTACATATAACATATTCCCCTTCAAGACAAGTTTACTTAACAGATATTTTCACTCAAAACTCCATGCCTCACAGTAAGATCTTTCAGTTTCAGTTCAGATTAAAGAAATGAACTGGTGAAAGAAGAAACAAAATGCACCTCTACAGAGCTCATCTATTCGTGTAAACCATATACTACACGCTAACACTGTCAACAGACTGGCATCCTGTCCCACGCATTTCTATCATGCAATATGCATTAATAAAAAGCCCCTATATCAAACAACAGCACTTAGTTAAAACTCCCATGTCAATCATGTTTTTAAAGGAATTTTGTTTTGTGTTCCCTAATTGAATCCTTTGAAAATATGCTAAAAAGTTGAGACTAATTCTTTAATTTTTTTTTTCCTCGTTTTTAATTACCCCTCCCCAAAATAAAGAGACATCAGATGATAGAAAGACTATTACAAGAAACTTCGAATAGAAAACTGAAATCTCTCATTATTGAGATTTTTAAGGGACAACCTTTTTTACTTTAATTGTCTAGAGTAGATACAGCTTTGGGGAGTGCAAAGGTAAAACCACTGATAGAGCAGTTGCCTGTTTGATGACCAGGCACAAGCTTAAGAGCCATCCACATTTCTCTGGCTTCAGAGGAAAATTGACTCTAACAAGTGGAGGTCAGTTGAAACATTTCTTCTCAACCCAGTGTTCAGCCTCTCACTTCTATGATTTTTTTTTTCTCGTACCATGACAAACACTCTTAATAGTGACGCTTTAGATGCATATGAAGTGAAAACGGCCCTGATAAGCTCTAACTGTCGCACGCATAGGGGTTAGTATACTGGAACCTCATTTCTGCAGAGAAAACTCCAGCTTTCTTTCTGCACAAAGGAGAATGTAGTTAAGAAATTTAGGGGTTTCATTTCAGTTAAGCAGAAGTGAAGCACTATGCAAACCATGTTCACTGCAATATGAGCACTTAAATAATATAATTACACCAATGCTTACCACAGAATAATATAGCAAGAGTCAATTTTCTGCACCACTCTGTCAGTGTTTGGTGATTTGCATAACTTTCAGCTTTATCACATTTGCCTGCTAAGCCCTCTTGAGCAATTACACACTTCAACTATTTTAAGTAAAACAGATTCGTCACAATTCTCTCACTCTCTTTCCTGCTGCTGAACAATGGCAGCTGTGTAAAGGCAGGAAACTGCTTCAAACCCTACCTTGGGTCCAAACAGAACACATGGAATGAAAATCAAGAAACAGAGCCAGATGCTGCAGAGGTAACATCCTCTTTCTTTTATCTTCTCATCTCATTCTTCAAGGCAGCCAATCTCCTATCCCCTGTGTGCCAGTGTCACCATATAACCATTCAAGGGAAGCATCAGTAGCAATAATACTCAAGGTGCCTTTCCTATCTTTCCTTTCAAAAAGATCAGACTTTGGGACATTCTGGGAAATAACGGTTAGATGCACCCTATGAAATCGCATCTTCGTCAGAATAAGAAACAGGCAGAGACAGAGCTACTGGCAACTGTTCTGATTAAAAAAATCCTGCTGGCAATATCACAGGGAAAGATTACAGATAGTTATGTACGTGTGTACAAGCACGCAAACAGATAATTGAGAGACCAGAACTATATTGGCTTTTTTTTAGAAAGTACCATATGAAAAGATAATGAGTAAAAACTCCAGGCAAGTAGTCTCTATAAACCCCCACACCTGTTAAGCTGCAGCTCCCATCTGCCATCCTCCTTGCTTTTCTCAGTGCAGTTTTCTTTGTACAGAATAGGGTACATTAGTGTCATCATCAGATCCAAGCGCACTGTTGGGATTTAGATAATAACGCAACTGATCCCTCTTCGGGCTGTCAGCATGAATGTGTGGCACACTGACATGCAGATGTGTGCAGAGATAATGCAAAGTCAGAGGCACAGGCAAAATGTGCACCTGAATACCAGCATTTCCCAACTTGAGCCCCCTCTGGGCTCATATAAATAGCTGTACCCCAAAAGATAACACACAATGCGTACCATGCTCTGGCCATGAAACTCTCATGAGTGCAATTGCTATAAGTGCCCTGTGAAAGAGCGTACCGCCAACTCATACCTCAGCAAAGCAGACGCCAGTTCATAGACTTTGAAGGTGCCACTGGCATTAAGAGTACAACAGTACAAGTTTTAAACTCCTCACCTCACTTCCAGTGACACCTCAGGGTTGCGTGCCCCAACAGTCATCCACAGTCAGAAACTGGGCATCACTGCCACATCCTAGTCCTGGCTGCATCAAGTTGCTCCTTTCTGCTCTTACAGCCACCCTCAGGACGTCCAGTGGCTTTTCCTCCAACTTCTCCCTCTTTTTCTTATACTCCTAAGAATATTCCAGCTCCTGTTACTGCTCCACATTGGTACTTGGTAAGCCAAGCCTAAGTAGCTTCTTCCCATAGAATCACAGAATCATAGAGTAATTAGGGTTGGAAAGGACCTTAAGATCATCTAGTTCCAGCACCCCTGCCATGGGCAGGGACACCTCCCACTAAACCAT
>JANRGW010043276.1:40988-52188 GCA_024733675.1 Psilopsiagon aymara | reverse complement strand
CTTCCTCTCAGCTCCCTGACCCCTCTCAGCCATTGACACCGTCCCGCAGCTCAGCCCCTGCTGCAGGAGGACCTCCAGCGGGGCGCACCGATGAGCCCACATCCTCCCCTCTCATCAGCTCTGTCTGGGTGCCTACGCTGCCACCGCCCAGGCAGCCAGAGCAGAGCTCTCAGACTGAGCCCGGGTCATCCTGAGAGTGCTCACCATCCCGCTCACCTGCCCATATTTTCCTTTTTCTCATGGAGACATCTCCAGGTGTTTATGCTGAGCACTTCCCCATAAAGATACTTCAGTGTAATAATACTGAGGCTACTAGCCATCAAAATCAGTCTCTGGGATGACAATCTTCTTTTAAAATCCATTTGTATTTGCTCCAGTGCCAAATTTTGTCTCTTGGGGCAACTTACCAGTATCACATTTCCCTACACAAGATACCAGGATTCAATGCTGGTCTTTATAAATAGAGACCTCAGCTGCCCATGTATCTTCTTTGACAAGAATTACTGTTAAGGTGATAAGATCCTAAAGCTTAAACAACCAGAGGACAGCTTATCTGAACATGCTAAATAACATATTTCATGTCAACTGAGACCTATTTTCTACCCCTCTGGAGCAGAGCTAAGAAGATCCTAATTCCTATGAAAATATTGTGGTATAGTTTTGTGAGTTTGTTCATAAATTAATCAGAGGAAAATGTTTCCACTAAATAATTTCCTCAGAAAGACTCAGCTACATTATTCACCCATGTGAAAAGGTGCTTAACTACAGTCAGTGAAGAACCAGATTTAGCCACAATATATTCAGTGCTTCTGTTAGATTTGAGAAGAGCATTCTCAACAAGTCAATGGCTCTGAATAGTTGAATTCTTTCTAACCTTCTTGCTTTGAATGCAGTTCACATTTAATTATTTTTGCATTGGGGAAAGGTAATAAATACTCAGCTCCCCAGGAATTATTCGGTTGGACTACTCCAGCCTCAGGACTTATGACTAGCAAGTCACTCAAAATAGCTGCTTCATTTAGGTACTGCCGAAGTTCAAATCCATCCAAAAGGCTTTTTGAAAACATTGCTTAAACACTGAGATAGGGTTCTATGATGATCGCTTCTGCTTGGGCTTACCTTCTCCCACTGGGAGAAGCAGCACTGTCATTGGCCTAGTGGCAACAAGTCCTGATGGGGAGCAGATCTACACCCTTCTCAAGGGTTTTAAGGAGGACCTAGTGTATCACCTCTCACCTGGTTATGGGCTACAATTTTCAGTAGGTACTATGTCCACACCACCAGGACAATGCTTTAAAAGAAGCCCTAAGGGCCAATTTATGCATTTTATATATATAATTCCTGTTTGTTTAGGTATTTTTTAATAAACAAACCAGAAAGAATCAGAGTAGAAGGAGACAGATCTCTGTCCCTTCTTTTTGAATGCCCTCACCCCTTGACTTTTGAGCCTGGCTTGATGTCTGACCATGGTCTGGCCCCATGACTTGCATTCTGTGTTACACTGTGTTACAGCTTCCCTGGGAAGCTGGAAAGTGCTTCTTTCTCCAAACATAGCAAACTGTTGGTTAACACAAGTCTGTTCAAATTTGATCCCACAACCAGGAAAAAACTGAACAAAGGGAAGTGGGTGGCAGGGCGCCATGGGTCCCAAGTGGAGAGGCGTGCAGGGCTTTGGGCTCTACAGAAGCATCAGCTCTACAAGCTAGCTCCATGTAACTCCCTGCACAATGTGTGATACAGAAAACCTGTCAGGTAATGCTAACTCCTTTATTTGTGAGGAAATTCATAGCACCTAATTTAGGTGGACTGTGTTTTATTGCTAAGGTCATAAATGTATTAAAGAAAAATAAAGCTACAGGTAAGAACCCAAAACCATACAACTTTGGTCGTAACACCATAACTGGCTAGCCCTCCTAGACTCTTCTAATCTTCCAACTGATAATCAGAACCTGGTACTTTGTGTTAATTGTTTTCTATTTTTATCTCTCTTGTCTTCAGGATTCTCTAAATCTTTCTGTATCTTACTCCAGCTATCCCTTTCATGAACATTAATATCCAGCTTTATTTAGTTAGCAAATTTAACATGTATCCCAGGGATACATAAGGTGGTAATCTTAAGGAGTTCTATCACCTGCTTCCATTCTCTGTAGTCACAGAATCACAGCATGGCTGAGGTTGGAAATGACATCAGGAGGTCATCTGGTCCAACTCTCCTGCTCATGCAGGGTCACATAAAACAGGTTTACCAAGACCATGTCCCAACATGAGTATCTTCAAGGAGGGAGATTCCGCAACCTCCCTGGGCAATCTGTGCCACTGCTCGGTCATATTCACAGTGCAGATCAGATATGAACACAGGAGTACGAGGGTGGTCATGCTGATCAGACTAAGAGTCCATCCGTCAATAGCCAGTGTCTATGAAAAAGAATAAAAATGGGGTGAGTATGCAGCTTTACTTCCCACAGTGTGTCTCCTTACCTCCATAAATGCATGGTTTACAGACTTCCTAATCAGAATAGGTGTCTATATATTTAATAGCCTAGGAGGGACTTTTCTTCAATTAATTTTCCTGTTTATGAATTTACATAAACTTCAAGCACCAATAACATCATGTATCAAGGAGTCCTTCACATTTAAGTGTGGTAGATTAAATAAACTGTGTTTTTTGCATCTAAAAATCAGCTGCTTTGCCAGGGAGAGATGACAGACTGGTCTTCCCAAATTTATCTTTAGTAAACATTTTTACCTCTTTACCTTCCACTTAGCTCTATGTCTTCAAATTTTGTTTCCTTGAACTCAGACAAAAGTGCCTGTCTTTGTTAGAACACTGCCTAAACGTAAGCGCTATGTTTGCTATTCTTCAAACACCTCATACAATCCTACCCTGCTTAAAAATCTTTTACTGGCTGGATCATGAACAATCCCAGTTCTGACTGTGCATCAGCTCTTTCAGAATACCAAGCAAATTCTGCTCTTTGAATTTTGCTCCCACTGCACATATAGCAACTTCAGTTTCATCCTTATTGATAACTAGCTTTAAGAGCAGCAGAACTACTGAATCCTGGTCTCCTCTTGCTTTGTGGAGCCCACTGTTAAGATCCCATCATTTTCTGATGTGCAATTGGTGCTGAACTCCTGTTACAGATTGGGAGCAATAATAGGGCTCTTCAATTTTATCCAGTCATCTATTAACTTTGACAGTTCTATTCTCTTCCCAAATGTGGCTAAAATCAGCTGGTGGATTTGAAAGCTGTCTCACGAACATCTGGCATGAGGCACAGGACTTAGAGATTGCAACATTTAGGGGTTTATTTGTAAATGCAGAATCAAGTTTTGGCTGCTGTCCCCAGGAATCCCTTCATTACAAGACTGGAATTTTTTCTTGAATTACAGACAAACTATTTGTGTTTCACTAATGCTAGCACTGAAACCGCAAACTTGTTGCATAGGCTGAAGTTTACACCCTAGTTATAACCAGGAACATCTGGAAGGGTTAGTCTTAAAAAGTTTCTAATTAATGACAAAAAACCCCAGTATCTGCATCTTACGTACATGTCAGATCAAATATTAGCATCATTGTCTTGTGGAACAAATGAAGGAAATGCTAAATTTTAAAAAGCATTCAAACTGGTGAGAGCAAATCTCTTATTTAAGTCAAAAATATCAAACTCTACTTAGTACTTAACTCTTCACGAGATTTAATCTATCTTTAAAGTATGTGCTGCCAACAACTAGAAAGCTGGTCTAACATAAAAAAAAAATGAGTACCATTATCAGAAATGTTTACTTTATTCTTATGCAGCTTTGCCACCCACTCTGGCTTATTTATGTGCCCATCCTTCCATTAAAGATAGGTTAAAATGGGAGTACTTAAGCCTAACATCTACAAATACAAAGTACTAGTATACTATAATGCTAGTCCTGCTAAGTAGGACAAATAAGCCCACTTTTATTTCTCTTCACACAGGATAGGGAGCAGATGATAGCCCCAAGAATTCAAAATACATTTGCTTGTTAAATTGTTTTATTCCTTGATAACTGACAATGGCATTGTTTGTGAGCTTTGAGTCATTATTCATTTATTCCTAAAAGTTAATCTTTCACCTACTGCTATATTAGCCTAAAATGATCATCATAGAATCACAGAAGGGTTTGGGTAGGAAGAGAGCTTAAAGATCATTTAGTTCCAGCCCCCCTGTTCCACTAGAAGAGCCCCCATTTCTGCTGTTAGAAACCTTTGAGCAGCCTGAGTTGTCCTGAGCAGGCTGCTGTGCCCGAAAGCAATGATAACAGGATTTCAGGGAGAGTTTTCCCACTGTTTGGGGGACGCCCAGCTCCTTAGCAGAGCCCTAGCCCTGCTACCTGTAAGTCTTTCAGAAGTGTCAGTTCGTAACTGTTGTTTCTGTTCATTCTCATGTTAGGCACTGGGTTTGGGGATAACTACACCTCCAGATCAATGTGGGGGGCCAGAGTCCCTTGGGACCCCAGGGTAGCTGTCAATGAGCTGAGAGAAGCTTAGTGGCACCCAGTGTGACCACCGTCAGAGACACAAAGAGTGCCCATGATGGAGTTTGACTCCCTGACACCACCATCGCGCCTGCCCCCGCATGGGGCCTTTCTCCTCCTTGCTGGCTTTAAACACTGCAGGCAGAGGGGACTGTAATTTCTGTGCTGTTCCTGCTCAGCCCTGAACCACAGCTTCTGCCCAAGCCAGCCTGAGAAGGGGTGCAGGAAGCCAGACCCAATACTTCTCCTTTACCCAGCTGTGCCATTAGCAGCTGGAGGAGTTGCTCAATGAGCAAACTATGGCTCAGAGTCACCCCCACCTCTGCACCCTCCTGGGTGACAGGGATCGGCCGTGCCAGCAGCGTCTGTGCAAAGCAGAGATCTCTCCCCAGCCCAAAATGAGGGGTAAGAGGGCTTGGCACTAGAACTCCTCAGGCTTAGGGCTCATCTCTCCCATTCCCCTCCTCTGAGCCTACGGTGGGGACTCACCACTGTCAGACTCCAGGACGAAGAGTGCCTGCTGGACATTGAAGTGGCTCAGCTCCAGCTCGCCCTGCTGCAGCTCCAGCTGGGCTTTCAGTGCTAGGAAGAAGTACTCTCAGTGAAGAAAAGGCAGTCCTCGGAGTCCCCCACAACAGCCATCACTCCATCCCCAGGGCCATGCAGGAGGGAGGCTGGTGGACAGCTAGGAATAATCTCACATCTGACATGGAAATTCATGGGATACCATGCCCCAAAGTAGATGCTTCCTCCAGACCATGCCAAGAAGATGCCAAACCCTCTTAGTAGGGTGAGTCTCCCACCAAAGAAACACAGACACCAATGTCCCCTGTGGCCAAAGGGCAGATCTTCTTTAACCAAGCATCCCCCCAAGCTCAGGGCCAGGATGCTCTCCTCCTCCATGGTCAACTCACCACCACGTGGCTTGCAGTTTCATGGCCAACTTGATGGCCTCCAAACATAAGAGCAGCTCCTTCATGTGCTCCTTTCATACACGACACCAGGCTGGCAGCTTGAGCAGGCTGGGGTGGGCAGGGAAAGGTGTGGGACCCCCACAGCTTACAGCCTCCCACCAGGTTCCCAGCACCCCATACTCCCAGGCAGCTCCCCGTCCCACTCCCCAGGGCTCACAAACACCCTCTCCACTCCCCATCACCCTGGCATCTCTCCCTGTCACCCCTAGGTACTACAGCCCCACTCCTAGCCTCACAGGATGTGCCAACCCCCTTGTGCCACAAAGGGCTCCTCCTGCCCCCAGCCCTGCTCCACAGCCTCTCACCCTCACCCCGCTCCTGCTTGCAATTATTTCTTCATTCATTCCTTGATATTTTCTAAGAGACAAATTATTTCTATATCTTTGTGGAAAATTCCTCTAACACTGTGGGTGGAAGGAAGGAAGCTTGTTAAGTAATTCTGAATTTATTTTAGCAAACTTCTCTTTTGCTACATAGAAGCATATTTATGTTTTTAATTAAAAAATAAAGAGGCTGTAAATTGCTGGTCAATTTTGCAATGTTCTGTCACCTCCCATTAATGCAAATAGAGAAGATATTTTTAATAAAATAAGTAACGGGGCAAGGATTCACATGGCAGGCTGATAGTCTCTTTTTAGAGTACCTAGTGCAACATAACTATAACCTAGCTGATGCCTCTCCCCTCTACAGTAATATTAATGTTAATAAATTCAACCACTTAAAATGTGATGTTCAGAGAAGGATTACTGAACTAGTACTTGCATAAGCATTATCAGAGAATTGTCCCTATTTTATTTTGCTAATCAGTCATTATTACAGTAGGGAAAAGAACAACACACAGGGGACTTGCATGACATTTCAATTTTTTATATGTAGACTAGCAGCTGGGACAGTATTTAGAAGGGACACCAAGATTATAATAATAAGATTTGCTTTTTCAGCGCTGTCACTGTCATAGGGTTAGCTGCATATCAGATCTTTCCTTAGCCCCTCCCACTCTTAGATGTGTCTTCCTGAGTGGCAGATGTGCTGTTCTGCCCATCCTGAGGGTAAATCCTGCAGATCTCTGAATCACAGCCTCATCCCCAGCTGCAGTGGGCTACCCAGACCCCAGTGTCTCCCCCCAATGAATGGGTCCTTTTTTCAGTTCGACTTCCAGTAGGGGATGCAACGGCTCAGAACAGCTTTTTCAAAAAAAATAGTGCAGTGCTAAGACCATGTGATGATAAAAAATGCCCCAAACACAGAAAGGAACGAGTAAAGGTTATCTGATCTAAAACCTGAGTAGGTCTAACTCATGTCAGACACTGTCCCTAGAGGATGGAAAGTCCCTTGGATGTAGTACTAATCTCTCTATTCTTCTTCTCTTCCTTCCTTGTCAAAGCTCAAGATTTTTCAGGTGTACAAAACCCCTCAGAGCAACTGAGTTCCCAGTTATTTCTCAGCAAGATACTCCAGCAAGGGACACATGAAAGCCATTGAAAAATACTATTTCTTCTACATTCTTCCTTTTTTAAAGTTTGCTTAAATCTGAAAAAGTTACTACATGATCTCTTTAAAATTCCCACAAACTCAACTTGAGCCAGCTCAAAAATCTGAAAAAAAAACCAAAAACAAAAGGATTTAAAACCCCCTGCAAAATAAAACTAGGCATGGTCTCTTATTCAGGTAAAAAAGTGCTCTAATCTTTAGCACGATCAGAAGTCAAGGATGCTAGAACAGTTTGCTAGGTTCGGACAAATGGCCATTATTCCAAATAGAAATTTTCAAGGAGTAGTTTAACTCACACTTTTGGAATGAAGGGATTTCTCTTTTCTCTTTAATCACGTACAATGCAGGGATGTAAACTCACAAAATATGGAACTCAAGGTCTGGATGAATCATTTCATCCTACAATATTTCTCTAAGTAAGAAAGCAGCTCTGCAAAGGCCACAAAAATGAACACCACTGGCAAAGATGGGAGCAAGACACATCTCTGAGCTGTTCTTCATGGTCCTGAGCAGCATAGTGCCAGAATGATTGTTTCACGCTCTCTCTAGTTAGAGGAAGGGAACTCTGTAGTATCATTTACTCAATAGCCATGAAGTCCCCTTCACTTTACCACCTCCTGAGCAGTACTAGAAAAACCCAATCAATTGTAATTTATTTAATCATGGACCACCTTAACTTTTAAACCATTAGACTCCTCAAAAAACATTCAGAAGGGAAGGCAGTAATCCCATTATTTGTATCTGCACACAGTGGTATGGTACACCCAATATAATTTTTTGTGAAAAGTGACTAGCATATAAAAATTGTGAGCTGCTTCCCAAAAGGCAGATTCTTCTATAATTGATCATTAATGTGTTTCTTGTACCTTCTGAAACAGGCAGTATTGGCTGCTGTCAGGAACACAATAATCTATTAGACAAACTTATACCGATCCAGTGTAACACAGTGATTTCTAAGTGCTGGTTTTGCTTAACTGAAAACAGAATATTAAGTATTTACTTAAAAATGTAGGGAAGCAGTGTCTAATGATATCCCATGGAATTCACAGCCAACCACATTTGTTATTATTGCTTTTGGTGCTTTTTGGAGGCTCCTGATGTTGATTGTAAGATATCCAGTCATTTTTCATCCCCTGCCCTTAGCTATAACACTTCTGCTATTTCAAACAAAACCCATGAAACACTGACCCCCCAGAAACAGAATGCCATTTGGGATGACAAATTCTGTCATCATTTTGTTGTAAAGACACAATTTAAAAGAGTTAAAATAGATATGCAAATTACAATGTCTAGTATTCAGAAATGTGCTTGCAGGAACGTCAGGTAGGTGCAATCAAGGAAGAAAAATGTTGCTGTTCTAGGGATAGCACCTTGAATTTAAAGACAGGGCTCCAGCTGAGGGATGCAGAATGCAAATTCCCTTGATACGCCACTCATTTAAATATATTTAAAAGCAGAATCCACAATTCAGAAAAGCCCTGCATATATTCTTGAGTCCATTTCTTCTGGGAAGGCTGCTCACCATGTGCACTCCATGACTGATGGCCATCAGTGAGAAGAATCTGCTGCAGATATCCATTGACAAACCTGTGCTGGCAGGGCTGGGGTATTTGACTGAAGCAGTTATGCTGGCAGCTGCTCCCAGTAGTGACATAATTATCCCTCCTTTCCACTGGTGTAACTGATTACTTTCCTGGGATGTGACTTTGCTAATTATACAAGGTACAAGTATCAAAATCTCACTGCAACTGTACAAATATTGAGGCATCTTTGTTCTAATGAAGGACTGCAGGAGACCTTTTCAAAAGTAGTGTGAAAGGTAAGGACACTACATAAGGACACTTTCCAGAACTGGAAATAAAGAAATAAAGAAAGAGAAATATAAATACATTGTTATTTAATGCCAGCTGAAATCCAAGGATAAAGTGTAAAAAAATACACACCAGGCTGCTTTTCTTCGGTGAAAATCTTTCAGTTGCTTGACAGAGTTTCTCTACGGAACAATAGAATGCCTATCTGTTTAAAGATGAATTGCCAAATTTGGATGATTTACCAATGCCAAGGTTCACAAACTCCTTTTTTTAACTGCCGGTTTGTCAAGTCAGTCCTGCTGTATAAAAGAGTTATAAACACCAACCCCAAAAATGTGTCCCAGAGCACAGGCACGTACACTGGTCACTTACCAGCCTGTACTTACCACCCCAAACGCCTGGTCAGGGGCAGACACATCTACCCCTGGCACAGAAAAACAAGCAATGCACTCTTGGGAGAAGACTATTGGAAACAACCCTACAAAATCAGCAACAGGGCCCAACCTGGTGCCCACCTGAACTGTCTTTAGTGAAAGAGAGTAATGGAAGAGCTCACGGCGGCAGACGAGCAGTTCTGGTGTGTCACACAGCTGCAGAAGTTAACCTATGACATTATAGGAGTTGTATAATGCAAATCTTATTGGTTCCTTCTGGCTCTGAACCTCCAGAAGGACTGTGGCACATAGATAGTATAGACTTTATTTAGAAAATAGCTCCCACTTCAGTAATAACAATGACTTGGATGAAACCAGCCATAAATGCATGTCTACAGTCACTATATTCTTCAAGTGTCTTCAAAGGAAGCATTAAAGAAATTATCACTGCAAAAGTTCTTTTCTTAGTGTCACCAATTTCAATAAATTCCATTCGCTTGAGTGCTTTTGTGAAAGGCAATTAATGTAATCTATTTCATTTTTCTGTTAACTGTATGTTTACAAGACTACTTTTTATACACCAAAATACTATTTGGTTTAAATAAAATGTTAGAATTTGAGAATTTTCTGCATAGTCACTTAGTCTTGAAGTTGTGATGGAAATCTTGTCCGGTTTTCATGTATTTTAATAACTTCACACAGGTTTGCTAAATAACTTTTTATGACAAATGTTACTATCACACATTTAACATCTTGAAGAGACTTAAAAAGTAAAGAATGGAAAGAACTTGTGAATAAGAAAGACACAATTTCCAAGGAAGGCATGTACTCATGGAAGCAAAGAATATGGTAAAACAATAGGTTTTGTAAATTGAATTAATCTTTCCAAGAATAGTTAATGACACATAATGTCTCCGTGTGCATAAGTGTATAAATGTATATACATACAAACATACTGTTGTCTGTACCTTATTCTCACAAAAGCATAAAAACTTGTATGGAATTTAGACAGCTGGATAGTGCCACCAAAAGATCTTGCTGAAACTGATCGTTCTCAGCTTGGACAAAGCCTGGATATTCTGAAATTGGAAAATAAGGAGGAAAAAGCAGTATTTTGTAAAAAAATATTCAAAAAAGGCTTTCCATAAAAGATATTGCCTCTGCTCTACTATTTCAATTTCTGTACTATAAATTATATCAAACATGGAATGCACTGACCTTTTAAAAACAAACATTTTCATATCTTTCTATGAGAGTGGCTTAGAGATATATAAATATCCCTTGTGAAACCTTCCAACTTTGTTGAATCAGCACTGTCTGTCAGAAAAGCTGCTCTGCAAGAATTTATTAATTAGCTGTAACCCCGCACATCACCCACACCTTAACAGGTGACAAAGTGGAATGACAGCATTCCCCCCTGCTTTGGCAGGTGTATGCTATGCAGGTGGACAAACAAGTGGGCAATCACACATAGTTTCATGTTTTTCCTTCACTCTGCTTGTAACAAATAGCGAGAAGTTCAAATTATTCCCCAAATATAATGCCCCAGTATCTGCTTAATCACTAACACAGCTAATCCAAGTACTAAATTATCTTTGAATTCACAGTTTTCATTGTCAAATTCATAATGACAGGTGGGCAAAAAAAAAAAAAACCCACTTATTTTTTTCTTTTATAGAGTAGCAGAAGGTGTCATTGCCAGGGATATCAGGCAGCTGAAGGCCTATGCAATGTAAATATCAGAACAGAGAAACTGGTCTTTGGAAAGGACCCAGTGTACAGGGAGTATTTCTAATACCATTAGAGTTATTAAGGAGAAATAAGAGTGGAAAAAAATTGACAATAAGGAAGAGTATTAGAAAGAGGGGCAATGTATAGTCTATATTCTCCCTTCTACTTGGGGTTACATGAACAAGTGCATATAAGACTTAATATAAGGATTGAAAAGAGTGAGGATAGGCAGGATATATTGTGTGCAGTTCTGGTGTCCTCAACATAAAAAGGACATGGAGCTGTTGGAACAAGTCCAGAGGAGGGCCACAAG
>JANRGW010043276.1:14867-26219 GCA_024733675.1 Psilopsiagon aymara | reverse complement strand
ATTACTGGCCTCCAGCTGGACATTGAGCCATTGAGCACAACTCTTTGCATGCGGCCATCCAGCCAGTTCTTTATCCAACTGTTCAGCAATTTTGGTAGTTACAAGCTATCTCCAGAATTTCTTGGAACTCAGATTTTGGGATAGGTTAATCTCCACTTCCTTTAGTCTCTTATTTTTTAAAAGCATATTTTAAATTTTCATAGGCAGGTGTTCTCATCTGTGCAACTTGTACTGATCATAGCTAATACTTCAAGAATCAGAATAACTGGAAAAATAAATGTAAAGCCCTTCTACTGCATAATTACTTGGTTTTTTGTTTTTTTTGTTTTTTTTTTTCTCTCTCAAATTTGTGTTAGTGGTGACTTTTCACTTTATTTTTATATATTTTTACATAATTTTGTATTCTCTTGTTCTTATTTTCCTCTTGTATGCTGAAGCCATGTGTTGACAAGTTCCAGAGGTAGTGGCATAACTGTGTCCTTCATTTGTTCATTTTTCGTTTTATGTGTATCAATTTAGTTGATGGACACTTTTAAACTTTGATCTTACGTAGGAAAAGCTAAACAGTAGTACACAATTTACTTTATAGCATGGTTAGCATGCCATTGAGATTAATAGGAACAATTCATATCCTTTTGGGAGTATTTTATCTCAGTCTCTGGGGATTTGTTCAAGCAACAGAAGATTCTGTTCCTGTTAGTAACCACAAAAATGAGAAATTTAGATTTAAGTGACAGTTAAGACTTTGCATAATTTTCTTTTTCCTGAGTTAGGGGAGAGATTTGTCAGGCAAATAAGACAAAAATGTGGGGGTTCTTATAGGTAATCACAGCATTACAGACATGTACTCATACTAAGACACTTGTGTTTTGATATAAACTTGTGTATCAAAATTCTTGTATTAGAAAGAAAAATTGAACAAATTTCAATAATCTCTCTAAACAAACTAATAGTCCAAAGTCAGCTTCTTTTATTGCTTTAAAAGTTAAAAAAGGAAAGTATAAGTAATAAAAAATGGTTCTCAGCTGAAACACCTGATTTATACCTATTCTTGCCAAGGACCTGACCCATTCTGTTATCAAGGTCTTCCTGCTAATTACAAGTTCAAAACCATTCTGAAAGAATGAACTTATTTAAACAAAGCTTATTAATGGAGAGTCTCTTATCAATGCTGCCATTTAAAAATATCAGATGGCAAAATGAAAACTGTATATTAAAATCCTACTGTTCAAGAGACAGTGTAGTTGCTTTGCAAAGGAGAATTAATGTTTTTGCATTTGATAGAAATTAATGAATTTGTTTATGATGGGCACAGTGTAAGGGTTTATTATATTGCCTACTCATTTCTTTGTTTTGTAGTGTTACCGTTTTGTAAAGGGTGTGATAACCACTCAGCAACTCTGTGCTTTCAACTAAATTTTTTGTTGTTTGCTTTTATAATTTATGGAAGATTTGAAAAATAGAAATACAAAATTTGCAAAACCTGACAGGACTTTTTCTCTTTTAGCAGGCAAAGTAGTATTGACGAGTAAGGAGGACAATCTCGTTAAATTGAATGCAAGGGCAAATTTCATGCTGATTTCAAAAGAGCTACAATTTCACCCACAGAGTCCTGCAGTGTGTTCTACTGCAGCTGTTTGTGCGTACCTTTCTCCTTCTCAACATTTTCCCTGTGCTTCTGGTTCTTGCATACCCTAACTGCCTCTACCAGCAAGCCCAAGCAACACCCCCTGGGTTGCTCTTTTCTCACCACCAGGCTCAACAGCTCCACCCCGGCTGCAAATCCTGGCCCTGCTCAGCCCCTGACCCACACCTCCTGTCCGAACCTTTGCATGTGCGAGACCTTGATAAATGTATAAGCCTTTATAAAGCACATAGTGCATTAATAATACAGCATTATATAAAACACTAAATGCAACATTAATATTAAAGTTACACGTAATGATATTGTCATGGTTTAAGCCCAGATGGCAACCCAGGAACCACGCAGCTGTTCGCTCACTCCCCCACCTTCCTCCCCCTGCTCCTGGAGGGATGGGGGGGAGAATCAAAAGAATGTAACTCCTATGAGCTGAGATAAGAACAGTCCAGTAACTAAGGTATAACACAAACCACTGCTGCTGCCACCAATAATAATAATAATGATAATGGAACTAACAAGGCAAGAGAATACAACCACTCACCACCCGCCACCAATACCCAGCCCAAGCAAGCAGTGATCTAACCCTTCCAGGTGACTGCCCCCAGTTTTTTTACATCCTAGGCATGATGTGCTGTGGTATGGAATACCTCTTTGGTCAGTTTCAGGTCAGGTGCCCTGTCTCTGCTTCCTCCCGGCTTCCCCTCCTCCCTGGCAGAGCATGAGACTCAAAAAGTCCTTGGTCAGAGTAAATATTACTGAGCAGCAACTGAAAACATACGTGTTATCAGTGCTGTTCCCAGGCTGAAAGTCAAAACCACATCACTGCACCAGCTACTAAGAAGGAGAAAAATGACTGCTACTGCTGAAGCCAGGCCGGATATAAAAATTATAATTGTGAGGGACTAGCCTCAAATGTGTTATAACTAATCCATTAAATGGCCTGTCACAGAACACTGGAGTTCTTGTGCCTTGCCCATTTTGTAAGTGCTAGGTTTCCTCAATTTAGACAGTACTGAGTTCTTAGTTCAGTTTGCTTGTCTTCCTTAAGTTTTCAAAGCCAAGGCACTGTTTCAGGCTATAAGTACATAAAAATACTTGTAAGTGTGGATCCTTTGTTTGTATCTCTCTCCTAGAAGCTGAAAATAATGGTTTGGCTACCTGTACTTTCTCGTACTCTGCATCCTAAACTCTCACTGAGATTTCCAGGCATTTGTATGGACTATGTTGTCATTTCCCCCTTCAGGGACATGTGATGAGGGTGAACAGCCTTCATCTTAATATAATAAATAAATCTACATTCTTGGCTTAGAAGCACAAGAAAAAAGCATTAAGTTGCTAAGATATTTCAATCCATACTTCACAAAAAATGGCCCAGATCAATGTCAAGGCAAAGATACAGGCAGAACAGGGAAAGATAGGTGTAAGCCCAACCAAATGCCATTTCTAGTACCAACAAATCTTACAATGCATACAATCTCCCTCCATCCCTTTTTTTAAAAACTTTGTGATCCCAACCCCTGTTCACTTTAGTAAGCTCTACTTTGCCTTAACCCAAGTCTCCTGAATGGCTGGTCCCAAACTCTTTCTCACGCTTGCCTCTGCCCTTACAGGTAGAGTGTGGGAAGTCACACTCAATGTTCTTCAAGGAAATTCTGCACAAGTAGCAATTGCCCAGCCAGGTTTGGCAGGTGCAGCCCATCCTTTTCTTCTACAGCGTGAGTGGACCCAAATCTGTCCCTTTTGCAAACTCCAGTAAGAGCTGGGAGCAGCTGGACAGTGAGAATGGAAGCAGGGTACGCGGATTTTTTTCCAGGAAACATTTGAGTGTGTCTGTAGGCAGACACAGTGAAGGATGTGGTGCAAATCCATGAATCTTGACAGTGTGTGTGCATCAAGGAGGGAGTAAGAAAAGACAGAGACCCCAAACTTTGATTCTTGCTTCTTAGCTCCCCCTATGAAACTTGGCCAGCCCCCGCCTTGTGGTTTCCCAGTCTCCTCTTCCCTCTCCTAAATCCTGATTACCTTTACTCTCTTTTGCTAACACAACAGTACAATTTTTTCTAATTTGGAAGAGTAGAATTAAGTTTTATTCATAATGCTGAGATGTCTCTGGTGGGACTAGTATAAAAAAGGGGCAGGATTTAGCCCTTTGCCATTATCATTCAGAATTAAAAAGAAAATAAATATCATCTGCCTTGCTACAGCAGCTCTTTGCTGCCTTTTTGGCATCTATGTTTATTGTTTGAAAAATTAAAGGAAAAACTCAGAACATGTTATTGCTGGAAAGAACCCCAGGGCCTTGTGCAGTGGTGAGCTCCCATAGGAAGGCATCCATGGCCTCTTTGTAAAGTTTAAGCATATGATACCAGAACTGCACATTGTTAACTTCCTGGATATAACTCTTGCTTCAAGCATTCATGCTGATGCTATTTTTCCTTCTACTGACTTTTCCTTTGCATTTTTTTTTTTTTTCTAAAGAGGAAAACCTATTGTTTTTTGCGAGAATGGATGACGATCTCCCTTTTCCTCCTGTTACTCACATTCCAAGGTTCCAGACATAAGTTTGTTCTTATATCTGTTACTGCTGTCTCTGGCTCATTATTGGAACTAGAGAGTAATTTGATTGAATTAAGCTTATGATGAGCTTTTCCATTTGCTCTTTTTCAATTACTTTGTCTACTGACCCACCTACCTCCTTACCTATGAATAAGTGGTCCTAAAATGTTTTTCCTATTTAAATGTATTGCTAAACTTCTCTTATTCTTACAAATCAGCTGAGAAAAAAAGGACAGTATAAACTAATTAATACCTAGCCACAGAATTTCACAAAGCTTGATCCTTTCTGTCAGGTCTGGTTGAGGGATTCAGAAATCTCTGGCAAGGCATGGACAGATGAATATTTGCAATACCATTGCCTTGAATTTTTCCTTCAAGATAATCTAATTCATAGACTTGTCTCAGTTTAAATATCAGGTCACTGTTAACCTGGCTTATCTTGAATGCGTAGAGTTCCCTAAGCAGCTCCACCAGCAGATCTGAAGTTGCCATCTCCAAAAAAGTGGCGCTAATAAGTAATTGAGAATAAGCTAAAGAACAAGACCTTCTTCAAGGCAGCATATCTGCAGCCATGAAAAAATACGTCTTCATCAAAATAACAAAATATATTATGAAACACTCACTATATTGAAAGGGATAATTACAGACTATCAAGATGTTTAAGAGAATACATTTTCCTCTAAATGGGAAAAATTTATTCTGTGTATGGAAGTTTGAATATTAAGTGATTAGGCAAACAGTTTGACCCATGTGGCTGTAATATGATAACCATTTGGCTGGAAGCCCATCAGGCTGCTTGATTTTTCTTACCATTTTGTAAAGTAAGATAAGAAAATTCCCAACCCTTTTAATGCATTTGCCTTTTGCTTAATTATAATAATCACCTATTTATTTTCTTATCAGGGGCAAGCACCCAAACTGATCTAGTTTTCAAGTACTTAGTTATAAAGGCAAATAAAGGCGTGGTTTTATTCTGGCAGAACTTTAAGGGGTAACAGAATATGAAGTAAATAAGATCCCAAGATTCATGTAAAATAATAGCTTTATCATTAAAAGAAATGAAAATATTTGTTAAATAATATTCCAATTGCACATGTGACAGATTCTGATTCAACATGAGAAAAATGAAACATGAATTAATATTTCAACATATATTTTACATAGGATTGCAGGAATTTCCTGTAACCTTTTGTAACCCTCCATCAGAAAAGCCACATGATAACCAAAGAAATATGCCAGAAGGCAAAGCTTTGCCGTTACTATAGAACTAGAGGTAATGAATAGCGAAATACATGGGCTTTAATCAAGAAGATGGACTGAAATCAGGCTCTGAAAAGTTGTGTATGAACATCTAAATTGCTTACAAAAATTCTATCTGTGCCTGTACCTACAGCCAAATATCAAAGCATATGGAAGGTGTCTGAAAATGACTAGCATACCCTGAGCTGCTGATTGCAATCAAGTTCAGTATAACCTTTTAAAAGCAAATGCTTATCAAAATTCAGTTCGTGTTTTGGGCCTATCTAATGTTTCTGTCTTCTTAGATGAATATAACCTGAAGGCAGTCACTGTACCAAGAAAAGGATCCAGAATGAGATGCAACTGATTTCACTGGTAATATGCTCGGCATCTGCAGAGCAACTTGAGGAAAATGCTTATCATCATTTTTGTGCTAAGTTGAATGTGTTTCCTACTTTCCTGCTGTTTGACTTTTCCTAAACCTTAACAGTGAAGTGCCCACTTCCCTCAAAATTCCCGTCTTCTATAGATTTGCTCTTTTGCTCACCTTTGAGGTTGGCTCCTGATCCTTTCTTATTCTGCTTCAGTCAGAATCTGGCAGCTTTTGACACTCGCTATTACATCCTAATTAAAGCTGACTCTATTGATCCAGCTCAATCCTTCTTTCTAATCAGAGACCTGGAAGCCCAAGCCAGACTTTATTGCAGCAATATTATTCTACAATCATGCCTACAAAAGGAGGCTGCCTATGGAGAACAACACAGAGCTACATCTGTGGAACAGTTATTGTCCACACAACTTGTTGCCTGCAAAGAAAACTTGAAGGTTTTGTCGTGAAACAGTAGCATTTTATGACCAGCTTATTCTTTCTGCTACCTGAGATATCTATGCAAATCCAGTGGACTCAAATGACTACGGTTATCTGAATGGACACTCTTTAGCAATAGAGCTAGAATGTTTTACATTGAGTCATATTTCTTTAGTTGGACCTTCTTCCTGTCAATTTAGAAAAGCATAGGAGTGAACTAGGAAGGCCACCTGGCCTGTGTTTTCAAACTGAAAGCAGATAATATGAAACTGTTACCAACACAATAAAGTAGGCTCTGAATATGTTTATAGCTCACCTATGTCAATGTTATCATCACAGCTATAAACCGTGAATTTAGGATGCCTTTAGCCATAGTTATATGTTGGTTTCTCAGCACCTCTTCCACTAAGTTATGGCTTTTAAGATTTGCACCTTCAAGATAGGAGAGTCTTGTGTTTACCCTTTAGGCAGAACAAGTGCCTGCATGTGTCTGTGCGTCTGCTATATAGATAGCAGGAGGGTTTGGTTCCTAGCAGTTTTTAATTTGATGCTCTCCTTGTAAGGTTAGTTGCTCCTCTTCAGACACAGATAATCATGTGAATTTTTGCAGATATCCAGCAGATCTCTTGAATTATCATGCTTTTTAATCAGCCACCACCCTGATTCTGCAGCACATTATCACAGAAACAGAGAGGTATGCAATCACAAACTTGTCCCGTTCTGCAGCACATCCCCCAAGGCACATCAATCCATGTCTCCAGGCAGATGAATAACCTGTTTGATGTAGATCTGGGGCTGATGAAATAATCTAGAGGTAGGAGGGCCCTCTGCCTTGACTTGATTTGTTTTCTCATGGGTCCCACTGATCGCTGCTGCTTTCTCAATACCTTCTGTCCTTCCTGCTTGCTTGCACTGGCTAAGGATGCCGAATGAGGTATTTTGGCTTAAAAATAATAATAAACAAAATAAACCATGCTATGGAAAGGTGGGGTTTGATCTGGGTTTTTTTGTTTGTTTGTTTGTTTGGGGTTTTTAATCTCTGACAGTGAATCAAGAGTGCAGACAGAAAAAAAAAACAAAAAGATAGGTAGAAATAAGAGAGCAGCTGTCTCTTGCCCTCACAGACAGGTGTCACAGGGACAGATGGGTTGCTCTGCTGAAGATGGTGCTGTAGGCACATATTGACCAACACCAAGGACATGAAGGAATTGCTCAGGTCATCATGACCACAACACCTGCAGTCCAGCCATTTCCCATAAAGAGGTGATGACCCCAAGAGGGTTGAGATTACAGCAAAAATGCCACAATATGGGAGACTGCTTCTTCCTCTCCTGCCAGTTTGTATGCAGGTACCACATGGCTGCCGTAGTGTGCAGAAGAGCCAGCACACTTGCTGCAGCACCACACCAGTAAGCAGTCATGCTGTCTGGCACGTACCTACGCATGATGCAGTCATCTCTCAGGTTGACCCAGCAGTACCTTCTTCTTTTTATTCCGTCTCTGGAGAGTTCTTGATGTCTGCCCATGACGCAGAGTAAAATCTGTCATTCTGCACTCAGCCTCAGTGCCAGCTATCGTCTGGATGATTGAATTCAATCACTAATGGCCCATTTACTTTAAGGAGCTCATTCTGCAATTCAGAAAGATATCTTGCCTTCAAAGGGGTGATTTTGCCAGGGAAGATATCTATAGCTGTTTTTCTGTTGGTATGAAGATGGAAAAAATAATTTCTAGCACTAAGACTAAGCAAGCTTACATAGCCCACTTCTTGAGTATTAGATCATGTTTGGCAACATTGCCACAGATTTAAAATCACTGAAACGGCTGCCAAAATTTCTCATTAATGTTATCAGGACATTGAAAGCCCACAATGTTTCCGCTATTTGCTACTTTCTAGACTGTTGTACAATAAGAATTCTGCAGTTTGACAATCCATCTTCTTTCTCCCTTCTTTTCATTCATATGTTGGTTTATTTACAGGTTTTCATTCCGTTTCCAGAAAAGAAGCTTCTTGTATTAAGTAATACCCTTTTTTATAACTTCATACAGGATCTCTTGCTCTAGAAAACGGTTCTGACTCCAGGAGGCTTCCACATGCTTCAGCAGTTTACATTGCTGGAATAAGTTAACCCTTCTGGCTTCAAATGAATTGGGAACCACCTCAGACTATACCCTGTTTTCTCTGACTTTTAGGAGCTGCAGCAGATAACACAGGGCAATAACATTTCAACCAGCGCAAGCACTGTTTATTTGACCATGGCCTAAATTATCCTTCCACTTTTTCTGCTTTTGAAAATTTCTAGCTTGAATTTTGCCCAAGACTGCTATACAAAAGCTTTCTATAAAATGATCCCTCAGCAAGACCAGGAGCAAAGACAAAGCAAGATGGACTTAATGATCTGACAAGGTCTTTTCCAACCTAGTTGATTCTATGGTTCTATGGGGAGGAACGGGGTGTGTGTGTGTGTGTGTGTGAAGAGAAAATCATTCAGTAACAAGGAAGGGGATGGGGAGAGGAAAAACTGTTCAGTACCTCTGTGGTTAAGTCACTGCTGGGAGAGAGGAAATGCTGTATTGTTCCCAGAACTGCTTTTGTCTTTTCACATGACAATACAGGAGAAAAAATAAATTAAATACATTGGAAGTTATGTATCAACAGGCAATGAAATGCAGTGTGATCCCTTCTGCCTGCCAAGTGAGTTTCTTGCCTATGAGCTGAAAAAGCCCAGTTCACCTTTACAATCTTCCCTCTCCAGTCACTGCAGCCAGCAGAGCACTTCCTTCCCATGGGAAACAATCTCCAGGCAGCAGGAGTGCATTCCTGGAAAAAAAAAGGGGAACCTCAGTTTCTGACTTTCTGGATAAATGTTGTTGTCAAGAGGCTATTAGACAAGGAGTACAGCATAGCACCTTGCTCTGCTGCTCTGATGGCACCAATCGTAGCTGAGAGCCCCAAGAAGGTGAAGGCAAAGCAAAATCCATACTCACAGCTTGGGGAGGGGAGGAGGGGAGAAAGTTTTTAAAGATTATACCCTATATCTCATTTCAGGCATCTGATTTCTCTTTTTAGGACTTGCACCTACTAAATAGCCTGTGATTAATGCTAGAACCACTAGAAAGTGACATATTAAGCAAAATCTAAAAGCTATTGCATGGTGAACTGTGATTCCTGTATTCTGAATTCTCACCTGCACAAAAAAGATTACCAGAGGCTTTCCCACATAGTTACAAAAATAGCTTTTCTCTCCCCTCCTCCTTCAGTAAAAATAAATAAATAAACAGATTCCCTGGGTATCTGACAGCTTGACTAATTGTGAACTAGTTTTGAAATGAGGAACCGAACAGCAAGATTTTCAATCAAGTCTCACAACAGTGTATCATTTTAATTTGAAATTTATTGGAAATAAATTAGTGCAATTATCCACTGAATCTAGCATTCATTGACAGTGAGAGAGATTTTAGGCCAAACAACTAGAATTTAGTATTTTTTAAGATAACACTTCCTGCAAAGCTGTAATACAAGTGAATTTAAAATTAACAATCGATAGTGGCCTTGAGTTTAAGCAGTGAATATATGCAAGTTCCTAAGTTCCCTAGGATCCTTCACTGCATACATTCCCTGGCTTGTCATTTGGCCACAGACTTGATCTCAAAAGCATTAACCTTTTTTATATCTAACCTAATAGTCATGGTTGCAGCCTGTGGCTAAGATTAAATCCTGCTTTGCAGTCATCTTTGCTTGAAAAATCTAGCGTCAACCCTGCTACCTGGTTTGCAGAGCATCTGCAGTCCCCACATTTGCATGACACCTGGGAGTGATAAATGCATGCAAAAAAAACATTACTAACGAATCAACCAGCACATCAGGAGCTGATGAGGCACTGAAATGAAATAATGGCAGTAGATCACAGCCTTCAGTGGGTTGCTGAGCAGTGACATGTTCCACACCAGCTAAATTAAAGCAAAGTAGCTCAGGTCAGACAAAACAGATCCTCAAGGGAAAAGGTAGCTGGGGGGTGAGGGGAGACTGTTTAGACTGCAGAGGTCTGCCTTGAAAAGAGAGCCTCACAGACATTATCCAGTCCTGCTTCTGCTTAGTAATTCTTGCATTAGGCTCATTCACAAAGCAATCAGGTTTGACTCTGGTCTCTGTGCATGCATTGAAAATTTCCAGAGAAACCCAAGATGACAGGGGACACCAGTGACTCAGTAGGTGACATTTTCCTTTCTGAGTCAGAGCTGAATCGACACAGCAGCACAATGCTGGAGGACATTGCTGCTGGACAAGAGGCAATGAGATCAGAAACACTGGCAATCCCACACTGGTGCTTTATGAGGCTGTTTGCTCAGCTATCCTTGTCAGAATCCAACCAGAAATTTACATCCTGCAGACCAAAGTCCTCCTTGCAATTCTACTGCAAATGACATTTCTCATAATGTTCTCTCTAAAAATTTATATAGCAATGGTAAATCATTGCTGTATTTCAGTTTGGAGATGGCTGCAATGCTGCACAGAGCGAAGCAATTCTGGTAGGTTGTTTGTAGAGCTTTTGGGACCCCTAAAAGGTGAAAAAAGCTATATTGTTAAAAACTTAGTCTAATAATATTCCCAAGAAACTAACAACGAAATCAGATTTTGCATAATTTTGAGGACAAGAATTCTAAACAGAAAACAACTGCCTACAGCATTTTTTCTCAGGGTAACATTTAACTTGAAAAGCTTTGGACTCTTTCATGGCCAAGGGGTAATGTAAAAACTATTATTAGATAGTTGGTTTTGTGGTGTCAAAAGGGATTAGGATTCTTTTTGTCTACTCTTGTTACTCTTCTGGATACCTGGATACTCTCTCTTGGGGAGCTTACTTTCTAAGTTCTGACACCATGCAGTGGGTGGAGGAGAGACCAGAATCATAGAATCATAGAATCATAGAATAGTTAGGGTAGGAAAGGACCTTAACATCATCTAGTTCCAAACCCCCTGCCATGGGCAGGGACACTTCCCACTAAACCATAACATCCAAGGCTATGTCCCACCTGGCCTTGAACACCACCAGCGATGGAGCATTCACAACTTCCCTGGGCAACCCATTCCAGTGCCTCACCACCC
>JANRGW010043276.1:0-12584 GCA_024733675.1 Psilopsiagon aymara | reverse complement strand
GGGGGGGGAAGAAAAATGTTCTATTGATGGCCTAAAATGGAGGCACACAGTTTAAGTTCAGCCATTCAGCTCCTTCCAGATCCACACAACCCATAGTCTCTGAGACCTGCACCACCTTGTGGGATCCCCATCAGGGGAGCAGGGAGCATACAGCAGCCTACAGGTACAAACAGCACGTCTGAGTGCTTCCAGCTGCTTCCAGCTGCCATCTTCCCAGCCTTTCCGAGCTCACCAGCGCACACTGCCCTTCCCCTGAAGCTAGCTGAATAATTCACATTTAGTAGCTAGAGGCGCAGGAGCTGCTGGGGCGGCAGAGCAGCTTGGAACCCTCCTCCCATTCCTGCCTGGGCCAGACCCCTGGGCATCCAGACAGATTGCACTGCTGCTCCTGAGGAGGGGTCAGGGTAGGAGCTATTGCTACAGGAAGAAGAAGGAGCAGAAACTACAAGTATTACCCTGGACTGTTTGGCAGCAGCAGGGCTCTGAGTCTGATTCTTCAACGCCTTTCCTCAGAATCCAAGCTCAGTCTGAGACCCTTTCCTCTCCTGTAACTCTATGGCAGAGTTACACAGCCTAACCATCATCTGAAAAGTATTAAAAATGTATTTTGGTTAAACTGTTGAAGAGACCAACATATTTATTAATTCTAAGGAGAAACAGGACATGTGTATTTGCCTATCTCTGCAAAAAGAAGGCTTTGGACATTGTCTCTAGCATCAATACTCACACTTATGGTAGGACAAGAGTATATATTCAGTTATATGCTTGCTCAACATGATTCATTCTGTGAGGAGTGGCTGTACTCTCTCACCAGCACTATTCTGACTCTCCAAGATGAGAGCAATGAAGCAGACAAAGGAGTAAAAGCTAGCACAGCAGCTCCCATGTTCAAATATAACAGGTGCACGTAGAAAGATTTTGGACACCTCCTTCCCTTTTTTAACCCAAGATAACAATAAATAAACCTACTTTACTGTGGACCTGAATCAACAGTGATAAATCTAATCCCCTTATGTTGCAGACAAAAATAATTGCTGTAATATCTTTGCTTCTACTCTTTAAAGAAAAAAATCATGACTGAATAGATGGTGTAGCAGAGGCTTGAGGTCTGTTAATAATTTATGCATCATAGCAAGAGAGATAATTGATAATATATTTTATATGGGTCATGAGGATATGATCCAACTCTGCTCGTCAGGGTACCAAATGTGAAAACCACACATGATCATGTTGGCTGGGAGACCGTCCTTGTGGTCAGCAAAGCACACACACTGCTTTAGAGGTGGAGAAACAGCCAGTGGTAGCAAAGAGACAACGTCCCTCGAGCAACAGTCAAAACTAGTCTGTATGAGCAAATGTTTCTTTACAGAAGTGTTAAAGCAATTCCTTCCTGACACAACAGTGAACTCTGGGAACAGCTGGAACTTGGTAGCTTAAAAGATAAAGAAAAAATTTCCCAGTAAACACAGGACACTGCACTGCAGGGTTGACCTGGGATTTCTTTTTTTTTTCTTTTTTCCCCCCTAGAAATTTGATATTTGTAGCTTAATTGCAGAGAAAAGCAGAAAAGGAGGTTCAATATACGAGATGTGCAACATTATTTGGGGGGTGGTGTTATTGCATAAGCCATCTCTTTTGGGTTACATCTCTTTTGGGTTATGGATGTTTACATTCTTAGTAGACATCAAAAAGAAGTAAGCAAACAATATGGTAGGAGTGCTAACCCTTGATTCCCAGTTTAAGGTTGTGCCAAAGCAATGGTCAACACAGTGCAAGGATACCTAAATTAGCTCCTTATCAGAAGACTTTCTACATACAGAAATCTATCAATGTCAGCAGCTTCCTCTCAACAATATCATCAGGCCGGGAAGCTGTCTCATTGCAGCAGAGTTTGCTGTAACTATGGCTTTGCTGAGTTGCAGGATGAGAACAGGAGTCAGTCAGAAAAGCCTAAATTCCATGAATTCAGGAAACAGTCTTAAAAAGAAGAAGCTGAGTTGGGTGGATCAAGTGACATCTGGAATATAACTACAAAATTTAGCATCCCCATCCTCTCTTGTATGCACTCACGCAAATTTAACACAAAGCATTGCACTTATGTGCTTCAGCTCTGTCTCTACCTCATTTATTTGTGATGCAAGGGAACAGACAAACTCCTAATGATGTCGACACAAAGACCCCAGTGATACAATTCAGAAGTTCAGCCTTACATCCCAGTAAACCTCTTTATGCCCTGTCCCATTTGACGCTAGTGGTGTTTTGAAATACAATTCTTACATGAAGAAGACAGGTGTTTAACACAGACTATGTTTGGATCACCATGGTTTGAGAGCAGGATGGACACAAGGTTTTCCTCCTAGCAAGTGAATGTATAGTGCGTATACTGGATTAAACATATTTGCTACATTGTTGAAAGCCCTAAGAAAAAAAACAACCCATGATCTACACCAGCTCAATTGTTTAGAAGTACAACCTTTTTGCTACCTGCAGGGCAACCCCTATTAGAGAGACACAATATTGCAGTTATTGTGCCTCAGTTTGCCCTGGGAGGATTTGACAGCTAGTCTAATAACTTGTAAGAGGGATGTCACGTAAGGTCACCAAGAAGTTCAAACCTCTCCCAAAGTAACGAAGAGATATAGTCAAATACAAGGTAAGAGCTCCTCTGGGTGAGGTGGGCTAGGCTTTCAGATCCTGGAGTGATTTATATCATTGCTATACTGATTCACTACTTTGAACCCATTTCTACCCTTCCAGATCCTGTGCAGCTCCTCCCAGTTCTTGACAGCAGCCTCAAGCATGACTAGTTCACCACCATTCCTGTTGCCCCCAGTCACAAAGTGCCTGCTAACCAGCCTGTTTCCACAGTCCTGACACCCTCATGCTCAGCAAGCAAAGCCAACAGTGCTTGCTATACTTCATTAACCCTAAAGCTGTGTAGAAAATTTGTTGACAAGACCAGGCCTTTATCTGAAATGGAAAAACGAGTCTCTGCAGCTATTGAGGTGGCTAGATACAGCAGCAGAAAACAGAAGATAAGCATCTAGAGAATATCTCAGGTAAATAGCAAAAAGTGGTGGGGTAGTGAAGAATGTGCACTGCATTAGGATGTGTGTTAATAGTAACAGTGTATTTGTGCTCTAGATATTTTTTTGCCTACATCCAGTCAGCCCCAGACTATTGTGGTGTTGCAGACCTACCTGTGGTAGGTGTGATTACAGCTTGAGCCATGTCACACAATTCTCTATTGCCTTGAGCTAAAAAATTAACCCTGCTACTGCAAGCTGCAAGGGGTCAGAGAGCCAGCACTAAGGCAAGAAAGCCAGTATAAAACACTGAGAGCAGGAAGTGCTTATGAGATATCTTAGTGCAGAGATACATATATCTAAGTTGACCTAGCAAAAACCTACCAAAAAAAAAAAAAAGAAAAAAGAGAAAAAAAAAAAAAAAAGAAAAAATCAGTTCTGCTTGCAATAAGTATTGTCAATTTGCTTAAGAGACCAGTGTGGAAGGAAGAAGAATCACTGTGGGTCAGCCAAAACATTTTTTTTTGTGTGAAGGTTTACAAAAAACCTTTCTAAATATCTGTTTCTAAGGAGAATTTTCAAATCTGTCATTTGGCAATACTAAGACATTTTCTTTGAAGAGACTGAAATGAAGCAGATTTTTCTGAAGAGAAATTTTCCTCTTTTTTTGTTGTTTTGTTTATCCAGAATGGTTTGCCAAATCCAATAGAATTCATAAATATTTTTGGTCAGCCTGAAATAATTTTCTGGTCAATAAATTTTTTGATGGAAGGGGAATGCTTGATTTTATCTTGGATCTTAGTGCTTGACAAGCCTTCTGCATTTGTATCCAAATGAAGGCTTGCAGCACCCTGAAAAAACATCTACCAGAAAGCCATGCCAGGATGCTTTTAGCAACATTCTGAGAAGACGTGGGTTTTATTACATATCAAAGTAGAACCAGAAAATAAGAAAACACTAAACTAAGCAGCTCTAGACACAACATAAATAAGGTCTGATCTTTATTTCATCAGCTTCATCACTTACCCAGCTCCTTGTCTATCCTCCAGCTACATTTTGCAAGATCTTTAATTCAGAAAGAAGTTGAATGCCTTCCAAAAGTGCAAAGCTTAACCTATCATAACTCCAGCCATCATTGCTCAGCCGTCTTACTGATACCTTTTTGTCTAGCACTAACTCTTGCTCAACTTCCTCACCCACTATCAGTGCAAATAAGACTGCATTCATTTTTTTAAAAAAATAAATTATAAAAGACCCACATGGCTCATAACATTTTGTCACATCACAGAATTTCACTCAGATTCATTATTGATAAGAACAGTTTATGAATTGCCCTCAATAGGTCATTATTTGGCAGTCCAGAGACCTATTTGTTATTTGCATTTCCTGTAATTTCAATACAAATTGACTTCTCCATGAGTGACAGCTACTACTGGGTCTCTGTGCACAGACTTGGTGAGAGTGGCAGCTTTCCTATGAGCTTTTCTAATAATAAATGCAACACAGTTGGTGGTCAGTAGCTTTGGATTCTGTGACCTATAATGTTTTCTGTCAAGGCACATGTTATGAGATTGGTTAGCACTTACTTCCTTTGGTTGCTCAGACATATGTATAAAATAAGTACAAATCAGCTAATTCTGACTGCGTTTTAAATAAAGGAAAAAAAAAATGCACTGATGTTAGACAGATTTCTACCACAACATGTGAAATACACTACTGCTTTGAATAACTTGAATAACCCTCTATTTCTTTGGCTGGGAAAAAAAAAAAAAAAAAAAAAAAAAAAAAAAAAAGCCTTTCTTTTGTTATCTTTTGACATTTAATATTACTTATAATATTACTAGCAAGATGGGATTATCACACTTAAATTCTCAACCGTGCTCCATCTACGCTTCTGAAGAGTATCAAAAGGCAGTTCAGAACATCTGAAGATTTACACAGACGGGATGGAACTAAAAGGGCTCTATTCTTCCTTCAGTGTTCATGTTAGCTATGCACAGAAATCCCCCTTGTATCACCAAGAGCCTCCTGAAAGCAGTGAATGAGTACAAGAAATTTAGATACCAGACTTTAGAAAACACATAATAGAACTCTGGGAGCCCCAAAATGCTCCTGTGCTAAAAACATTTTATCTGCTTCCTTGCATTTTCCTGATATTTATCTGGTTTAGGTTAGTTTAAATACTTTTTAGTTTAAATATTTTTCATATTATCAACAGAAGCAATAGAAGATTTCATGACCAATCCAAATGGCTGGGGAAAACGCTGCAGTTAAACATGTGCCTGTTTTTTTGCACAAACTTAGAAGTGTTAAATATAAGGCAGTCTTTGGGGAACAGGGAAGTGTAGTGCAGTAGCCACATTTGTAAGACAGCTCTGGAGCAGATGTTAACTTGTAGTAGATTGAAGTATATAATGTCAAGTGCCACAACTTAAGAGGTTGTTTTAATAGTGTCTGTGTATAATTACAGAAATTTAACTGTCTTCATGGAGATCTCCAGGAGGTACTGACTTTCTATTTGCCTTTCCATAAAGAAAAAAAAAAAGGTCTCACTTCATTATTACCCAGAGTACTCATCCTTCTGTATTAGGTTATCTTATCTTTTTTCTGCTTACTTCATACTTACAGAGGTTTCACTTTGACTCTGGTTAAAGTTTCTATATGGTAAAATTTTAACTGTCTGCATGAATATATATGAACATAGCTAAAATACCTGACCAAAATAAGTTATTCTTTGATTCACATGAGCTTCCTGTTTAAAATTACCCACACATATGCTTATCTAGCATGGGTCTAGCCATAATTCCATATTTAGAGCAAAGCTACAAAAAAAACAATGGAAAAAGACATATGGTCAGGTAAGGTGGATCGATAATTAGAAAGAAACTTCAGTAAATAAAAAAAAATATTACCCACCTTTTGGGGATAGAATAGACTGCAAATTATTGAGCTACTCTGTATTTCTCATGATATAAGCAAAACCTTCTACTACAGTATAATATTATCCTTACAATCCAGCTAGAGAGCATTTCTGACCCAAAATAATCTTTGGCATAGCTTTGTACGGGCAATCATTGCTGGTCAGTACATTAGTTCACCTTCAAATGAAGTCTCTTCTCCAGCTCCTCTTCACATCAGGCATGTGCCAAATATCTGAGTGTAAATCTGTGCAGTCACCAAGAATTTTAGTGTCTCTCACTGAGCAATTAAATCTTTGGCAACTGTTGATCATGTAAACACAAATGAGACAGACATATGGAAACAGGTATATCTTTGAGTAATGTGTCCAGGATTTGTGATCGTTCAGTACAGATTCTGCGGTCTTACCCATCACACCTGTCAATTAAATGAACTTAAAAGTTACTGAGACAGATGAAGGAAGTAGGGGAAAAGTAGCAAAGAAAATATAGTTAGTGAAAAGGGAAATCTTTCTTTGTAAGACTTAAGAAAACAATATCACATTTAAATTATTTTCTTATGTAAATCTATTCTAAACTGCATGGATAAATGAAGAGGTAATTGCTTCCCAAAGAAAATGGCATTTTATATTGAATATTTTTTATATATAATCACAAACATGATACATTTACATATGATGTTAAATACCTGACACTGAAACATTTTAGGAGTCTGAACAATAGGCTTCCCTAAGCTCATGCATAGACCTAAACATCTCTTACAATCTCCCTTTATAGATATTTCAGCCATCCTAAGCTTTTTTATGAGCAATACAACATTTATAAACATGCAAAGAAGGTAGCTGAAGTGATCTAAATTATGTCTTTCTTAAAACCTAGTTACATTTAATAGAAAAGATACAATAATCTTATCATCAGCAGTAATCCATTGCTAAGTAAATACAAATTTAATTTAAAAGGCAAGCAGGCTTTTAACCCTACCTAAGTTTATATCACAGCTCAAGTGCAGACCCGATATTTGATATGACTTCTGGTAATAGGAGCGTCATGCTTCATCTAAATGTTAGATGTTGAAATTGGAACCACCTCTCACACCACCTCACCTGTTTGACAGCATCACAATGAAGGTGTGACTTTCTGGTTTGTGATCTTATCTCTCCATGCACACAGAACACAGCACAACAATAATCTCTGCATTTTATACATTTCTGTTGTCTATTTAAGAGAGTAAAGGCCTGGATGAAAACTGTAAATTTTCATTAGTCTCTTTCCTTCAGGTTTTTTCCTCCATACAAACTGTCTTTCTGAATTATCTTGCTCTTGATCTCAAGACTAAATTGAACACCCATACTGCCTCTTCTATGGAAATATTTTTGTCTTGTGTCTCCTCTCTATCACTTTGTTCTTGTCCCAGTGCCAAAATCTGATTTCTTTGTTCTTCTGCTGGAGAGGAGCATCCTTAAAATTTCCATTATTACTGTTTATCAACAAAACCTGTTCAGGATAGTTGTTTACCTCTAAGCGAAATGCTATACAGGTAAACAAATGAGGGATGCTAAAATTCAATAGCAAACCTGCATCTTTGTTTAGGGTGTGTGCCTAGAATGTAAAATCCTCAAGCCACAAGCATCAATTTAAGTATAAAGCCATAGATGTTTTGATAAAGAGAAACAGAAGGGATTTTTAAAAACAAGTAATGGTTTTATTGACAAGTATAGCATAGGGTAGGTTAGGATAGGATAGGATAGGATAGGATAGGATAGGATAGGATAGGATAGGATAGGATAGGATAGTTGGTAGGGGCCTACAAAAATCACCTAGTCCAACTGCCTAACCACTTCAGGGCTGACCAAAAGTTAGCATGTTATCCAGTTCATGATTGAAATGCCTCTTAAACACTGACAGTCATGCGGCATTGAGCACCTCTCTAGGAAGTTTCTTCCAGTTTTTAATGATCTTTTCAGTAAAGAAATGCTTCTTAATGTCCAGTCTAAATTTCCTCTACAACAACTTTGAACTCTTTCCATGTGTTCCATTACTGGATACCTGGGAGAAGATCTCAGCACCTCCCTTTCAAATTCCCCTCCTCAGAAAGCTGTTGAGAGCAATGAGGTCACACTTCAGCCTCCTTCTCTCCCAACTATGCTTAGCTGTCCCTCATAAGATATGCTTTCCAGCCCTTTCACCAACTTTTTGCCCACCTCTGGGTGCATCCAAGAACCTCCACCTCCTTCATAAATTGTGGAGCCCAGAACTGCACCCAGCCAGCACTCGAGGCCACACCAACACTGAATACAGTGGGGTAATCATCTCTTTTGAATTCCTGGTTATCTTGTGTTTGGTGCACCCCAGGATGCAGTCTGCCCTCTTGGCTGCCAGGGCACACTGCTGACTCCTATTGAGCCTGTGGTTGACCAGCACCCCTAGATCCCTTTCTGCAGGGTTGCACTGCAGCCACTCTTCTCCCAGTTTATACTTGTGCTTGGTGTTATTCCATCCCAGGTGCAGAATCTTTTATTCTTGTTAAATTTTATGAAGTTGATGGTTGCCCAATGCTCCAATCTATATCCCTCTGCAAGGACTCTCTCATCAACAGCACCTCGCAGTTTGATATCATCAGCAAACTTGCTAATGGTGCGTTCAGTTCCTGCACTGAGATTATCTATAGAAGTCTTGAATAGAACTGGACCTGCAATTGAGCCCTGAGGAACAGTGAGAGTGACCAGTCACCAGCCAGATGTAGCCTCATTCACTACAACCCTTTCAGCCCTGCCCTTCAGCCAGTTCTTCACTCAGCACACCATGTACCTGCTTACTTGGGTAACTTGTCCAGAAGAATGCTGTGAGAGACAGTATCAAAAGCCTCACTAAAATCCAGAAAAACTGCATCTACCACCTTCACTTCTTCCACTAGGAGGATGACCTTATCCTAGTTGGGTATCAAATTAGTTAGACATTGAGTTCTCAGGTATAGAGTGAAGACCTGGTTTTGAAATTTGAATTAATTTAATTTAAGGAGTACAGAAAATATGCATTCACAGTAGTGCTTGGGTGCTGCTGCAGGACTGGAAACCAAGATCAGAAAACAGCAGAAGGCAGAGGTAAATACATGTAGTTCACCAGATTAGCTGCTCAGTTTTATCTCTTTTTTTGTCTCCCCTGGCAATAATATTACATCACAGTGCAAACAGTGTTATTGGACACCATCCAATGGCACATCTGATTAATGCATATCTTCCAGACATGTATTTGAACTTGATGTGACAATAGAAATAACAATTCCGCCATTTTTCTTACTGGTTTGATCCACTGGTTTATCAACTGCTGCGATAATATGTGCCTCAATTCCTACTTCAACTTGTCTTTAAATTTCCGGGTTTAATTTCCAGTTTAGGAAATAGAGTTTAAATTTCCAGTCAGTTAAACTGAAGAGTCCTTAATATCTAATATTTCTTCTCTACGATGGCACTTATCCCCAAGGATCAAGCCACTTCTCATTCATCGCTGCACTAATGGAGCCTGGATGGTGACAAAACATGCCTCAGACTGGAGCCAAGTCATCATCTATGGAGTTCAAAGGAGGTCTACTGTTCAAACAAATCAAAAATATCCTTAGCTGAGAGCAGGTGATCTGTGATAAATTTAGGAGCCATTTATCTGACCTCTTGACCAGCACTGAGCCTAACAAGAGAATGTTATTGTGAGCTTTCAGAGAGACTTTTGACTCTCTACCAGTCTCTGACAGAAAAAGCATACTTTTAACTATACTGAGGAAGATATGTCAAGAATTGGCCCCTCCTGATATCCACATACTCCCTGAAGTACAAGGACAGGTAAGCACCTCCTTCTGCTCTATCCTAGCTGGCAGTGGTACACATCTCCCAGGAGCAGTTCATGGGAGTACTTCACCCCTTGTAAATAACCACTTCTGAGAGCACAAAAGAGTCATTCTCCATAATTAAGACCTAATTCAGTACCCACTGAAATCAGTGGAAGTTTTTCCACTGACTTCAGTGTGCTTCAGCCTGAGCCCTGAAACCGACAATCATCTGGTGACATTTGTGTTATATTAACCCAGCCTTTAGGAACTATATTGAGGTCTCCAACTCAATTCACATAAGCCACCAAACAGTAATAATTTTCAGACAGTGTCAACCTGACCCAGATTTGAACTGGCAATCTGGAGCTAGAAAGCATTATAATCCATTACTAGCCCTGTGAACCATCTGGTCACAATATCTCAAGCAACTTATATGGTACTTGGTAGCTGAGTAGCTTACTGAGACTTGTAGGGTGAAAAACATAATCTGTGTATGTGGGTGCATTTATGCATTTAAATATAATTAAGAATTTTCTCTCATCAACAGAAATACTTGTAAGCGACACTGATTTTCTGTTCACTTATACAGAGTAGTGTGCAATCAAAGAATTAATTTGCAGGTTTTGTATTGGAGTGACATTCGTTAGGAAAAAACATAAGGAACTGGGGTAAAATCCTGATGAAGGCATTGTGACCCACTAGTCAGGCATATGGATATTTTTTTAAGAATCTCCAGCACTACATGCATATGTTTCCTTTGAGTACATAAACACTTAGCCAGACACATTCTTTTTTTACGCTTATACAAAAAGCCTGTTTGCTTTTATGAACTCTTCCCACCTAGAGTTGAGCTTGCTGGTTATACTCAGAGTATACTAATTTCTGCCACAATCTCATGTTTATATTTCACAGAGAAGACAATGGATGCAGTTTTCCTCTGTTTTGCACCTTAAGCATGCATCTGTGCTTAAGTAAAGTAGGTGTCAAAGGCTACTAGGTTAAGCTGTGATATTTTAAATTCATTTTGCAGATGTGTAAATGACTAAAAGAGGAAAGGTAGTGAAAAATAAGATCCAGAGAGAGCTTCGTATGAGGACATCTTGGACCATAGTCTGTTCATTAAAGGTCTTCTTCCAAGAAAATGACTTAGCCCTGAAATATTGTCAAGAATGTTCTTTATATGATTCAATGTATATACTTTAATATTTTAATAATCTGATGGTCTCAAAGCCACACTTCATTTAAGCTATATTTTACAGTAGCAGTAAGGGTCAATTTATAGAAGAAAACTCATTAAGAATGTGATAGGCATATGAATATAAATGCACCACAAGAAACTCAGACTAGAAAAGTGCAGACAGAAATGCAATGTATTTACTGAAGTCTTGTCTTTAAGGTGGCTTTTACAGACTTCTTTTACTAGTGTAATAATGACAGTTTAAAATTAAACACCGATTCTGCTTGGCAGTCAGAGGATTTTGCCTAATAGATGAACGTGTACCTGCATATGTTACAACAAAAATTTTAAAACAAGCATGTGCATTTCCATCTTATACAAAAGAAGCTCCTAACATTTGTCAAAGGTCTTACACTTTGCCTCTTGAGTTCTCCATGGTAATGTCACAGCATGCTGCACATAGGTTATCCACAAGTGTGCAAGAATTACCTTTTTGATGTGTCTGGCTTACAGAATAGTTCAAGTGCTAAGACACTGATTTTTTATTTATTGTTCCAGGAAAAAGAAACAAAAGGTAGGAAATAAACATATTGATTCACCCTTTAACCACTTGTAGGCTCTCTTTTGGCTAGTCAGATGTCCCTGATACTCACCTGCTTAATTCTGCAATATCCATGGCAGCTATCCTTCTCAGCTTTTTTGCCATCCATCTGTTAATGATTGAAAGATCCACTGCATGCCAAGTAAGGTGAGACCTGTAGAGAGAAAAGAAATAGCATTGTAACTAGAATAAATGATGGCAGGGGGAAAAGCATTTTTGCAGACAAGTCATACTTCAGGACTTGCTGAAGGAAAGAAGCAACCCCAGACTCAGATGGATGCAGCCTCTGACTCCTAGGTGGAAAAAGAGTAACAAATTTGGGTTGCACCTCAAGTCTCTGCTCATAAAAAGAAAGAATCATTTGAGTGTAAGAAAAGATTTTTAAAATGTCTTGGCCTCAAAATAGGGTGTCATTAGAATGTTTGCCTGTTTCCTGCTCAGACCTAGTTTCTAATGTTTGAAAGCATAATACACAGTCTTGGTGAAACTACCAAGGCACCAAATAAAACATCCACAGATTGGAATACAGTGGAAAAGAAAAAACATATAGTTGCTGAAAGGAAATTTCTGTGTGAGTATTATAAAAGAGCAGTTGATACAGGGAAGCGTCGTACTGGCTACTCTCGTAGATTGCTAATAAGCTTCAATTATCATTATTGGTTTTATTTTTTTGATAAAATAAGGCATTATATTAAACAGAATCCATTTATACTACAGCTTTAAAATGTATCTTAAAAATCAAGGCAGGGAGAAAAGGAGAATCCTCCTCTTGTTAAAGTTTCTCATTGTTTAAATCTATTATAAAAATTGCATAAGTAAGATTTGTTGGTCGATGGAAAAATGAACATGAGCTGTCAGTGTGCACTTGTAACCCAGAAAGCCAACTGTATCCTGGGCTGGTTCAAAAGGAGCGTGACCAGCAGGTGGAGGAAGGTGATTCTGCCCCTCTACTCTGCTCTCGTGACACCTCACTTGGAGTATTGTGTGCAGTTCTGGTGTCCTCAACATAAAAAGGACATGGAGCTGTTGGAACAAGTCCAGA
>JANRGW010043275.1:0-22425 GCA_024733675.1 Psilopsiagon aymara | reverse complement strand
TAAACTTCATCAGGTTGGCATCAGCCCACCTCACAAGCGTGTCAAGATCCCTCTGGATGGCATTCCTTCCCTCCAGCGTACCAACTGAACCACCCAGCTTGGTGTCATGGGCAAACTTGCTGAGGGTGCACTCAATCCCACTGTCCATGTCACTGGAAAGATGTTGAACTAGACCGGTCCCAACACCGATCAAACAAAAATGGACAAAAAGAACAGATTCTTATAAGTCTGTTCTAATGAAGCACTAGAGAATTAGTTCAGCATGATATTTTAAAGATATGTCTAGCTGGGAAAGTTAGTTCAGCATATTCATAATTTTAAATGAGGACTTATAAAATAGGTAATCTCACATTGACTTTTTCTTAATGCACCAAAGTTAATATATAGTGTCCAAATGAATCAAAGTATTTTTGGTGGTTCTAGCACTCTGAAATAGGCACTGATATGAAAACTGCAGATGATCAGTTACCTGTATTATTGATACATGGGAATTAAGACTTACTGACATATAGGTAATTGGACTTCTCCTTATCTATATTTACATATTTCATGCCAGTGAATAAAATTAAGATTCACGCAACTGTATGATCTGCATTAATTAGCAGCACTCTCTATCTGGAAGCACATTACAGGAAGCACTGTTCAGACAGAAAGTTTCACCAAAGAACTAAACTTACCTTAGATTAAATCAAATTGTGTCACTATTTCTGACACTACATTCTCTCCAAGCATGGAATGTCCCTCTCAGTCATAATTATGCTAACAAACAGTCGCATTTATACCTCATTTGCTTGCAACTCATCACGTATGTATGATAAATTAATGTTACAATACATTTATTAATCATACATGAATTAATTGCTTGGCCAGGGGGGGAGTTTGTGTATTTGTTTTGGTTTTCTTTTTTAAACAGACTGCAACTCTGTACCACAAAAACCATGAAGACAGCTACTGGACATCTACCAGCAACTAACTACTGGACATCTACCAGCAACTAAGTTAAGCAACTAGCAATTCAAAGACTCATTTAATCCAGATGCTCAGAGGGGTTTCACTAGGGCTTTTTGAGCTAAGCATAACTGAACATGCACCAACATCAGAAAAAAAACCCTTCACAGTTCACAATCCAGCCTTGAGTTTTCAAACACTGATGAATTTCATTTTGTGAGCTTTATAAAAGTATACTACCTGGAGAGACTCTTCTCTTCAGCACAGTAAGTTAAATATCAAATTCTCCTAGCTAGTGTTTATATAAGGTGATGTCCCCAAAATACAACTTTTCATTAAAAAAAACATTTCAAGCAGAGAAAAAAAAATCCAGGGTGCCAAGTTAAATATATTATGATACCCACATTCTCCAGAGAAAATCAGTCTGACCAGCCAGGAAATATAAATATTTCAACTTCTTGTACTTCCTTTAGTTAATCTTAGCTACTGCACGAACAAAAAGACGCAAAATAGTAACATATCTTTTTCTTTTAAAGACAACCTCTATGAAGTGTTAAAAGTCTCCTTCCCCACTTAAACTCTCACCCCCTTTCTGTTTGGGGTTCTTAAACCTGCCTTTCTCAGCCAGCAGGGTCTGAATCAGAGCTTCCGAAAGCCAGTCGGATGGGTTTTGCAATTTCATGGAGCTGGAACTGGTCTATGAACCAATTTTCTTTCGTTCTATGATGCAGTTATGTTCCTTTGTGTAACTTTACTTCTTACCCATCATTCTGAAAACAACCGATGAGACAAATTAAAGGAAGGGTAAATGGAAAGATTATTTTGTGCCTATTCACTGATTTATTATCCCAGCAAGTAAGGGAGACAGAAATTAGAGCCCTCTCCTATGTTGTGGAGAACAGGATGGAGGATCACACTAAAGATATGCTGATTCACTACTTTCTGATGTGCTCCTGTTTGACTTTTACTGGTTTTGGTTTGGCTTCATCCTATCACCTCTTGCAGTTAGTTAGACCATGTTTCCCAGCAGTATTCTATCATTTGATTTCATCAGCTGTCTCCTCAACGGTCATTTTTGGCTTGTCTATCAATTCTGACATATGATTGAGTCATGTACAGATTCCTGTATGTCCTACATTGCCTCTTAAAAAGAACTTCTCTTTCCTATAAAATACACTGATATCCCAACGATGCTAATACTTAGGCAGGCAGAATACACAGAAAAAAGGGTATCATACAGACACACTTCAACCTCCAGAACATGTCAAAATATTCCACTGAAACCTCTTTTGCTGAATTTTTACAGGTATCTGCTATCTGGAGAATTTCACCTTTTTCTTCCTCATATGCATTTCTCAAAAGCACATTATGTTACTACATTTGTTCAAACTGATACCCCATGGGAAATTTGGAATAACTTACCAATCCAACCACGAGAGAAGAAATGATTATTCAGAATAATCAAACCGGAGATCCAAGGAGGAAGAAACTGGACTCTAACTATTAATATTTTATCTAAAAGTCCATCTTCCACTTTTAAAAAACACTTCTGTAAAAAATAAATAAAAAAATCTCAAAACCATGCGCATACTGGGACAATATCTCATCAGTAACAGTCCATCTGCCATTTTTCTGCTGTCATCATCTGTTGGATTTGTCTGCACACAGCAGAATAAGAAGATTTGTTCCACTCATGCAATGAAAACCTTTTCACAGCAGGGTAGGACTGTAGTTTTTGTAAATTTTGCAGGAGTAACCCTTGAATTGTTTGCTTCTCTGCAGATATACTGTGTCCATATTTCTTTATTTGCATACTTATGCTGCTGCACTAACAATGAAAAATGAGCTGCAAAACCAGGTATGTGAATCCAATTTTGGGCACAAAATGCAGTCATGATGAAAACATGCCAATCAATGTTACAAATTCTGCAATGTAGTATTTAAAAATAATAAACACTGATTCAGATTGTAATTATAATGACAGGGCTTTAAAAGTAACAGCTGTTTGCACCCAACTATTCCCTTCCATGCTGTTTTTTGTAAACAATAATAACAAATATTTCTTCAAAATTAATGTCTCTTGAAAACATATGAAGTATCAACATCTCTGTTACTGCAATAAAAATATAAGTACCAGGTGTACTGACTAATGGAAAAGACTATTTTCTAATATACAAAGAAAGAATTTCCATTCCTCTAACACACTGCAACACTGCACATTTAACAACTCAGCATTTCACAGAAAACAACCGCATTACCTTCCGTCTGGAAAACATGCTGCAAATCTTGTTCCTAGAAGCTTTTTGGCAAAGCAAATGGCAGCCTTAAAAAAATAAATGGAATAAGCAAACCTCCAAACAAATTTCAACCTGACTAAAACAATGTGTCAAGTAAGTAAGTTCTGGTTTACACTTAACTGCCTATTGTTAGACTACCATTTGATCTCCTGCTTCTCCCTGTTTTCAAACACCCTGCTTTAATTCAATAGACCCAGTCATGCTCTGGAAATTATAAACTTGCAAGCAACTATATCAAACAAGTAATTAGAGCAACAGCATCAGCTGTCCTACTGTATGTAAATGCCATTCCCAATTGATCTCCTTTAAATACATACAGTTAAATAACATTTGGACTGTGTTACAAAATTAAGACAAACACACAAGCAAGCCACTCTGTAGCTTTTACTGTTTGTCTAAATCTATCATCTGTCATCTGTCAGATGCCCAAGGGTGTTAAGATGAAAAGTCAATCCTTGACCTGTCAAAGAAGCCATGTGTAATTTATTAATCAAAGCAAAGGTGTATTTACAAACCATATGGGTACAGCTTGAGAAAATTTAGAAGTAGTGAACTATAGCAGAGGCACAGACCAGGGTGGGACAGTGTGCCACAAAGTACATGCAGTGCTTGTCCTATGATGTTAAAAATCCCTCTAGGTTCAGTGCTATTTCTGATCTTTCATTTGCAATGACAGCTATGGACTCCCTCTTACAAACTCTCTAAGATGTCCATAACTGCGCTTGTGCTTGTCAGTGCATGTTTCAGACCATTATGAAATGTTCTCCATTTGTCTATTTTCTCATATTGCATAAATCAATTGCAAAAATAATCAAGTGTTCCATTATGGAAAAGATAAAGTCTTTCATTGACAGCTAAGACTTCCTCTTGACCTAGTCACAGTCCAATTTCCTAGCACATTTTCTGGGCAAAGCCAGTGTGCTCAACAGAGGGCTGACCTTGAATGAAATGGTCTCAGGTCATTGACAAACAGGCCCCAAGGCAGAAATTGCACCTGTAAAAGCACAGCACAAGAACATGGGGGATTTTCCACTTATTTTTTGCTACTGCCTGCTTTTCCTTGGTCAGCAAGTTGCAAGTAGGGTAAGTGATATGAAAGCTCTTTTTTTCTTTTCCAGTGCAACAGCATGGGACGGTTAGTCTTCCAAGAACCTGAGCCAGTACGAACATGTTCGTAATGACATCTGCAGAATTTCCTAACACTGAAAAGAACATCCCCCACTCCAAGTGTGTGCAATTGTGTGTATATGTGTGTATACATATAAACCACATCTTTACAAGTGCAATACATGCAGGAACCATTATAAGGCAGAGGTCTTCAAGCATTCATCTAAGGAAAACCAGCAGCTCCACATACTTTCAAGTTGCTTCCAGCACACTTCTATCTAATAAAAACAGTTTCCATTTATGAGCTGTATTTTGAGACAGTGAAGCAACATTTATTCACACTATTTTACAAAGCCCAGACTGGACATTCATCCACTGTTTACAAGTCAAGCTGCCATAATTCAGCCTGTGAATCCTAATGATTTCATGCCCAGGAATCAAGTGCCCCACAAACCCTCTCTGCCTATGGGGCAAGTTGTTGTCTCTACAGAAGTGACCAAATGTACTAAGGCAGATGGAAAAAATGTAAAGTAGCAGGAAAGGCAGAACCACTGACATGGAGTAATCAGAGTAACAGGGGTTGCAGCCAGAGAGAGGTAATTTGCCACCAATATGCTGGAAATCACACACCCTTGCACAGAAAACAAATAATGAAAATTTAAAATGGAGAGAGAAGGAGGGACACTCTATCCACACCTAGAACCTAAATGTTTAATTTCCTCTATTCTCCCCTATACTGTTCTAAAATTACTTCATGCTTCCAAGAAGAAAAAATACTGTCAGGAAGTGAAACTGATCCTGATGTGGAAGCTGAAAAAAGACCTTAAAAGCTAATTTCTGAAGAGGAAATAACTGAATGTGCGAAACAGAGATCAGCACTCTAGAGACCTAAAAGAAACCTGCTATGCAGGCACGATTTTGAGTGTGCAGAACTGCACAACTACTGTGGGGCCAGGCACCAAGGCTCAAAGCATCCTAAAAGGAGCACATGTGAGAGGTGGCACCCTTTTGCTTCCAGATTCATTGATCTCTGTGCTTCCTGGGAGCTGGACGCCGCTGGCCCATACCTAGTCGCAGGGCTGCCAGTCTGCGGACTGGCAGTATTCTGCTTTTGAGAAACAGCATCTCCCAGCTCCTGCTGAGTTTTACCACTCCACTTAAACTCTGATCTGCAAAATAGTCAGGCATACAACCCCTAAAAGACTCTTCTGTAGACTGCACAACACTCACTTGAAAGCAGGCATCTCCTAAAGAGGTAACATTAAACTTAAGAGTTCAACCCAGCAATTCTGAAGTGCTATCAGAAGATAGCCAAACAGATTATTTATTACTATAACAGCCTCCTTGAGCAAAAATTCATGAACAAATGGAGAAATTTCTGAGGGCACTAATTCTTGAGGTATCCATACACTTAGAAAAAATCACATTTGCATATCAATTCATAAAAGATGTGCATCAATTATATATATGAAGAAATTAGTAATACAGCTAACAGGTGTACATAAATGAAGATGCATGTTTGAGGGAATGTCTAAAAATTGAGTCCTGTTGTGTTTACATTAGTAGTCATGGTTTTGCTCTTAGGAAAACTATGAAGTCTAGAAATTACTTCCTAGTACTGGAACAGGCATACACACAATACATATTCAACACAAAAATCTGTCACTACTTACAAAAGCAACAATTATACTGTTGAAAAGGCAAGTTGTTAGTAATAAAGTTAAACTCTTTGGCTACTCTTTTGAACCAGCTTCTTAGAAAGACAAAATAATTAAGCATTACAAAACCAAGGAAAATGTATTCTACTAGCTCAGAGGATATGATACCTTTAAACTACCAAAGCATGAAAACATTTCAATGTGTGCACAAAAACCCCTTTTTGAACAACCACAAGCATCCATGCATTAACACAATAATTACTGGGATATATCAGTGGAACAATTCAACATACATCCTTGCATGTGGTGCTATTTTTTATTTTACTCTTCACTAGAACAACAGCTTAAACAGCTCCAAGATATTTCCTGCAGAGCTGTAATTACTGCTTAAAGTGCAACCAAAAGAAGTGCTGGATGAAAACTGAAATCTGAACGTGTGTAATACCGGAATTAATTTCCCATTTTTCTTTAACAAAATAGAGCCAGCTACAGGACTGTATGAATTGCAGTTTTGGTTCAGGCTATCTTTCCATTTTGTCATTACTATTGTTGCTGCTTATGATCTTGTAACAGGGATAAACCAAGCTGAATATTACAAACACTTGTGATAAAAAAAGCCAGGGTTTTTCAAAATTCCTGTTGCACAATGAACTTTTAGTTTATGACAGGTAAAACCGAAACAATGTTTTAAGTCTGTGTAAAATCATTGCCCTCAAGGTTTTGTGCCTTAAACTTATGTTAAATTCTACGCACAAAAAACTCTTGACACCAAACTTCCAGCTATTTGTTTTTCAGAAATCTATTTTTTCACATGTGACACACAGAAATACACAGATTCTGCTATTGTACAAGTATATGAGTAAAATGGATAGGTGATTTACTTTGAGTAAACAGCTTCAACTTTTAAAAAGGCACTCTCTTAAAAGTATGTATTTAAGTGTATGGAAAAAGGCCCACGTGCTAAAGTTGCTTTTCAGGATTGGCTTTCCAAATTTAAGATTCACCCCACAGTAAGAATGGTATGTTTTTTTTATATTCAAATGAATCACCTGTTTCAGGCTGGGCACCCAAAACTGGAGGCCATTTTTGACAAGAAGTCCAAAAGCAGTAGTGCTACTCTGGCTTGTTACAACAGTTTCCATATATGTGTGAGATGCGATGAGGTAACTAAACAGTTTTGGTTTCCAGTACATTTTGTGACATTGTAAGGAAACTGGACATTTTGAGGTATATTTTCCTGTAAGTCTCATTCCAAATTTTCCTGCCTTTTAGGATTTGTATATTCCACTGAATGTAATGTAAGAACATTTCTGGTATATTATTTCTTTTTCTGCCCGTTTGTTTGTTTGTTTTTTTTTTTTTTTTTTTTGTAGTACACATTGACTCTCTGTGGAAAAGCTCAGTTTCCACAGAAAGCAGAGGAGACAAATTTTAAGGTTAGCTTTGTATCTGTATTTCTGAAAAAAAAAAAGGGCATAGTATTGAAGTTCATTCAGGAATCACTCAGCCTAAAGTCTATTTCAATACCCCTATTTCTACTTTGAAAACTGACAGTTGCTAACTATGTGCAAACAGTAGAGCCAAGAATTATGAGCTTAATGACGTGTCAAGGTTGTCACCAAACCTTATTTCTACTGGCCAATTTCAGTCTGGAGAAAACAAAATCCTATGAAGTATAAACCACATTTGCAGAGCCACTAAGGCATCCTGAGATATGAGTATCAGCCAAATGCAAGATAGTAAGACCTAGAAATGCAGCTCCTTGGATTAGTAAACAGGATGAATCTGAGCATGTACAGGGAATACAGGAACAGTACTATGCACGCACACAGAAGGCCTCAACTTCCATGCCCAATCCTCCTATCAAGACTTGAAAAAATGATGCAGGAAACACAAAGTGTTTCAGAAAGAACTATGGGAATGAACTGTGGTTTGGAAATTCTGACTAACAGAAGGAAACTGAATATACAAAACATTAGTGTTAAGTCTGTAGAACAGATTTTGAAGGACAGAGTAAGAGGCATCAGCATTAATGGAAATATACATTTCAAAATTCTAGCTGAATCTGCTAAGTTTTTCTCTGATAACTTATTTATGCATAGAAATGTATCAGAAACCATCTGTCTGGTTCCTGCAAAACATGTGCTCAACCCTCCAAGAAATCAGTAATAAAAATAAAAATCCCCAAAGGTTAATGTTACAGTAATTTACCTGCGGAAAGGGTTGCACCAGAGATGATGCGGACTGTGATGAAGAAACACGGGAGGTTAAGGAAGTCATAAGTGTTTTAAGGATGAGGCTGGGAAAAAAGTTATCAGGAGATTTTGACATAAAAAGAAAAAACTTGTTAGTGAATCTAGCAATTATGATAGCCTGAATTCAAGAATAGAATTCAGGCTGGAGGATGTGGAGAAGCACCACTGATGAGCAAGGAGATCAACAGCCTAGTTTTTGACCATCTAGAGTGTGGCTTATTTATCTTATCAAAATGAAGTCTGAGAGGGAACTGTCTTCTATAAAAGTGTCAGAAACAACAATGGAAGGAGAAAAGGTATTTAAGCTGAAGCACAATTTTGGTCCAGGAGCAAACTGTCAGAAAAAGCGCACAAGTAAACCTGGCTGTAACTTAGAAGAAAGTCTCTAACCAACAGATTAGTGATGGCTGTGAAACAGTCTCCCAACAGAAACAAAGGGAAAAACAATTCTAATTCATTCTAGAATAGAAATTGCTGAATGTATTTCAAGGACATGATGCCTGTGATAGTAGAGAATGTACTGGATGACCTACATGGTCATTTCCTGTCTTATGCCCCTATGTTCCAACTTAATTTATCCCAGAGATCACTTGGCCAGAATCTCTAACTACTTACACGTGGAGATTTCTAACACTGTAGGATGCACCATAAGTATAGCAGAACAGGCATTTAACAATGGAAACTTAGAAATTTAGGTAACAAGCTACATGCTTATAATAGTAAAGGTTAGTGACCTGCACAGACACAGGTTTTATCTTTTGGCTCTTCCCAAAAGATGTACAGAAATCAGAAAATAATAGATGGATCAAGAAAACAGGGATATTGATGAAATTTTGCTGATCTGGCTTATGATGAAGGCCATGACTCGACAATTGCCTTAGTTAAAACTAAGAATCCCGTTTAAACCCAATGGTGCTAATGTTAAAATGCCATACGACTTTTCCATCCTGGCACATAGCTAGCACCCACCTGTAGTACAGAGCCACCAAAGTTTAGCTCAGTATGCTTAAGTAACTATAAAATCACATGTTCAAATATTACATCATAGATGCAATAGGGATACACAGTAGATATGCAAATAACATAACAGATACGTTATGTTGGACCTAACATCAGGTTACATCAGCACACTGGAAGTCACTCCTTCTGAGACCTTCCCGCAACACAGCACTAGTTTGTCTGATTGATCTTCAACGAGTAGTTTTTGGCCAACTAATTATACATGTGCAGGAGGTCTTGTGTGTGTCAAAGGTATCTATATGATCTGTATAAATGGCAGCCATATTAGAAGTTATTTTGACATGTGATTGCAAGTCTTCTTGTGGGAACTTCTGCCTTTGATTTTTGAAGTGCAGTACAATTCTCTGGCAAAACAGAAGAGACCAACTCCTCTTTGTTGGAGGCAACACATCCTATGTACAATGATGCAGAGAAGTGATGACAGGACAAGTAAATTTAATAGGAACATCTTTGGTATACCATAGACAGCAAATCTTTGCATGGACACTTGCAAATTATGAACACTCTCTTTCAGTTTTGGAGCAGAAGCACATAGTAGCAGTAATGATAATGATGATAACGATGATGTGAAATACTTTTCCCTCTTTTCTTCTTTCCCTTTTCTTCCCTTCCTATTTGTTCCTTTCCTTTTTCTTCCCATACCTTTTCTTCCCTTGCCTTTCCCTCTCTTGTACATGGATAGGAGACTTCTGTGGTAGAAGTGCCTTCTGCTCACAGCAAACACTTTGAACACACATCCTGCAGCTGGTGAAGTGAGTGAGATGAGAAGGGGTAGTGATGATGTAAGGCACAAAGTTCTCACGCAAGGTTCAGCTACACAGCACCTGATCATCAATGTCCATCAAATATTTTGGCTTGTGTAGAGCTTGCTAAGCAAAATGGTGTCATGGCAATAAGATAAAGGCCACTGTGCCAAAAGGTTCCCTGCCTCTCTAACCTCTGAGGCTATACGGAGGATGACTTGCCCTGCCACTGTTTAAGACTACCTTATGGGTACTGTGAAACAAACAACATAAACCATGCAGTTGGTGAGACGTTTGGAGAGGTGAGATAACCAGCTCTTTGAAAAACTGCAATGTAAAATATCAACAGGAGTCACATATCCAGAAACTTGACTATTAGGTCTTTGACAAACAGCAGTGAAAGAACAAGCCAGAGTATCTAATAAATTGCATTATTCTCCAAATGAAGTTTAGACTGATCCCAGAATAACAGGCTTATTTATATGAAGAGAAATGAACTAGGCTGAATGCTGTATGACAGAGCCATGAATGATGAAGCCTAAGTCTTTAAGCACAAGTGCTTATAGCATTGTGCTTATAAACTGTGAGATACAGACACTCATCTCAAAATCTAATGGTACTTTGGTTTTATCTTTCTGAATCAAAGAAAGGCTTTTGTGTTCTCCCTTTTGTCCCAGACTTAACATAGGTTTATTACATGATTTGGCCACAACCATGTTTTGCAGTGCTAAGTTTGTTTGTTCTTGAACAAAGCGTGAAATGTGACAGTGCATACCTAATCTTCTCTTCAATATATTACTTTTGGATATGCTGCCCTTCATCTGATTTTTTTCAGGCAAGTTCTGTGTGATTATAATGGAATTGATTTTGGTCTACAACTTCTAATACATTGGTATTTAAAACACAAACCTCTTGAATTTTCCACCCTTATTACTACAATATTTCCAAGAACCTTGTCAAATGGAAGCATGATATAAAGGGAGCTTTCATATTTGCATAGAAATTGTTTGATAGCAAAGTCTACAAGGTTTCTCCTTGAATTCAAGTATGCAAGTTTAATAGAATTGAACAAAATACCCTGACAGAAAATCATGGTACTTGAGAAAGGTCTAAAAATTAGTTTCCTCTTCTTTACCTTGATCCTGGGCAAAATTTTTAAAGCATATTTAACTTGTGGGTTAGGTTGTCTTTTCATAAACTCAGTTATTACTTAGTATCCTTTCTTTACATAGATTTGTCTATTTCAATTCATGGCATGTGCTTTCTCTGTGGGACTCTACAGAAAAACCGTACAGTCGTTTATCTTTGTTATTTTCTGCAGGATTTTGAATGAGTAATCATATTAGCTCAGCCGATTTAAAAATAATAATAGTTCTAAAACACCCTGCAAGAGCTGTTAATTGGAATAATATGTGCTAAAGATAAACCAGGCATTATTTTCATGGATTCCAGTCTCTCAGCAAACTGAAGAAGATACCGTGGCTCCTGCATCCACTTAATTTTTACTTTGTGAGTATAACAAAAAAAGGGAATAATTCAGTTTAATTATAGTCTAATCAAAGTACCACCTTTGAGTCTCCTAATTAAGTAAGCTGAGCATAATTTCTTTCTCAGATGCTTTTTAAAAATCTTTGCTTTCCTATTTTTAAAAAACAATATTCAGTGTGTGTACACATGCACAAAATAGAAAAATATAAATCTTGAACCTTTGTGTAGATCTCAATGAGGTGCCAAACTTTTTTGTAGCAGTTAGAAACTTCAGTTTCTATCGCAGATGCCATAGTAAATGTAATACTGTTGCTGTTCAGTTAGATATTTCTATAAAAGGAAGGTCGAGATCTGTTAACAATGTAATAGGCATTTCTGTCTGCCTATTATTATTTGCACAACTATTGTGACTGCTTGGGGAAATCTATGTTTGGCTGAGCATCTAGTCATTATCTTGTGCAATGATCTTCAGTGCTGGCGGTGTTCAAAGCCAGGTTGGACATAGCCTTGTGTGGCATGGTTTAGTGGGAGGTGTCCCTGCCCATGGCAGGGGGGTTGGAACTTGATGATCTTAAGGTCCTTTCTAACCCTAACTATTCCATCATTCTATAATATTTTGGCACAGAGATAATTCATATTTTCCTTCCCATTTGCCTCATCGTTTAAAATGACACATCTTATGACAGCATAAGGAAATACAGAAAAAGTTATCTTCCCCTGAGCATGGAAAGGCATGGTTTATTAAAAAGAACAAGAACAGGTTCATCTTAAAGTAATTTTTGGTCTGGAAACTAAGTCTATTAAGGAAGGTGATAATTGAGACATTCATTTACAATCCTTCAATCCATATTATATTTTGAAGAATAAAAATTAGAGATTAAATTTAAACATTACGTACTTCTTATCAATATGATTTTATGTAGGTTTTAAAGAAAACTTTTATTTCCTTAGTACAAATGAAAAAGCTTTGTTAGTGAGAGCCAGACAAAATTTCCAAATATATGGAAATATTTAGATCTATTCAACCCTGCATGTGCAACTTTTGCAGAACAAAAAGTTGATAAAATGGAATAGAAGTTAACTGCAAGAAAAAAATAAAAAATTGACTGGCATCAAATATGACTTCTACTATTTTTCAAAAAAAATATACCAAACTTATTCTCCATTGTTATCAGAAAAAAGACCTCCTCAGAATTTTAGAATTAAATACTATGTTTTCTCCATATATTGGCACTTACTACAGCCGCAGAACAAGATACTGGTAAAACGGAATTCATCTGGGTTCTGTAAGGTATCCTCTCATATTACAGTTATAATAACAACAAGGGAACAATAATGCTTGTAGGCAAGATCCACGCTCTTGGCAAATTATTCGACATTCTTGGTTTATTCTGGATTTATTCCCAGCTTGAGATTACAATGAGGAAATGGCTGAGTTCTTCTGGTACAGAAATTTGGGCTGAACTTTCCACGATTGTCTTACCTACATAAAATATTACATTTAAACTAACACATACAGAAGTTTAAATATGAAACTTTTTTTAATTGAAGTTCTTCTGCATTCTCAAGTTACATTAGGGGCCCCTTCATCACTTTATTATTTTTCTTCTCTGTTAAACAGTAGTAAACTCTAGCTGGGTGATAGGAAGTGCTGATACTCTACCTCAAAGGAGGAGTGATGAGGTATGGGAAGCAGTAAAGGAGATGCATTTGGCCTTCTTCTTCTATATTGTTCTAAGAGAACTTCAATTATTACTAAATACAACAGAGTTCTCTGGGGCAGAATCTATCAGTGTCTTTATAAATGTGTGTAACTGCTAAGACACTGGAATTTCTAACACAGTAAAGTTCAGTACATGCTTGGACATTTTATTACAGAAGGCTTCACATATTGCATAATGTACAAGAAGCAAAAGCATATATCTGCAGCACCATGTCAGCTGGTCATCATATGACCAAGTAAAAGGAAGGCAGTGGTCCATGGCTGCGTGGCTAGTAAAGCATTCATAGAACTGAGTTTGAGGGACATGTCTTTAACATCATGTACTATTGAAGGCACACAGTCCCTGTTACTTTAGTGTTTCAGTAATTGCTCTTCATAACTTCATACTGCTAGGTAGTTGAGCATATACTATTATTCACTTTTCAGAACAGAAGGACGGGGTGAGAGTAAAAAACTCATGTGACTTATGAAGAGAACCAAAATCAGCCAGGGATGCAGCTGTGAATAGAGGTGAACTCCCACCTCCTAGGCTTCTGCTGCTAGGCAATGTTTATGGTGATACTTGGTATCAATTTTATGATGCATTTATTTACAACTTACAATTAAGTATACCGTAATCATGTGAAAGGCTACACTGTGCATACAGACTGTAAGCCTGACCAGGTGGTCTTGTAACTCCATTACCACTCTGCACCTACTCTCCCTGTTTGCTTCTTATGATATACCTTATATTAACATAGTCTCTCAGTGTCAGACACTGTCTTTTACATACAGCACAGATCTTCCAGACTAAATGTTGCCAAAATCAGTCTTGGCATGCCTGGTTAAAACACTTCCCAATTTCAACAATATCTGCATTTTCCTTTGCTGAACAGTGGTACCATGTTCCAGGAACTATGTTCTGGGTCCACTTTGGCCAACAGATTCAGACTCTTTCAACATTTTTTTAAATTAATCTCATCTTTTCTGATCCAAGAGCCACCCACCATTGAACCAGCAAGTCTTTTGCTGCATTCAAAACAATGCTCAGACCTTCAAATGCAAAACTTTAAAAACCTTTTCAACAGTTCTATACAGGGGAAAAAGGTGATCATTGGAAGCCGAGGAATTCCCTGATCTATTTAGCAGGCAGGACAGTAAAAGGACGGACTAAAAATTGGCCTCTGACATCAAAAGCTCCTCTAACTACTCATTTCCATCCATGGTCGTATTTGTTTGACAGTAACTTATTAAAGAAAACTAAAAAGGTCTTAGATTTTGTCATATAGGCGCATTTAGGATTTTGTATATTGTATTACTGAAGATCTCCAGGCTACATCAGAGAGAAAATGTGAGAGTCCAAACTTGTACAGAAATGTATATATGTCATAAATAGGTTGCAAGTTCTGAGAACAGACATAAATGCTAAAAGAAACATGAGTGTAGACTATTTAGTCTCCAACTCCCTATTAAAATTATCAAACTTCCATTAAGAAATCAAGCAAAACAAAGCAATGATAGAAAGGAAGAAAGAGGCAAAAACAGTTAAGGCTTTTGCTTTTAAATTTCACTGCAATTCAGATTTCATGACTTGGCACTGCTGTGCAAAGTAGCATTTTTCAGTCTTATTTCTTCTTGCAGAATTACATCATTACCTCAGAGCAGTTTTAAAGGACACTGAGGATGTTATATCCCAGCTGAAAATGAACAGAGCTGATACTTCAGGAAGGACTGACCATCAGATCACTATAAAAGGAAAATGCATTTTATTTTTACACAAAGAAAGCTTTTCTTTCCTTCAGAATCCTCTCCTCCTCCCCTTGCTGTGTACTAGCACACCAGGCACATGTACTCTTACGCTTGCACATAAAAGCAGATCCAGGAAATACACTTTGACGCCAACCTACCATTCGGATTCCATTCTCAAAGGCCTGACGTGCTAGAGATGCAGGTCCATCCACAGTCTTACCGTCGTCATCAGGCCCCCAGCTGGCACTGTAGATGTGGATATGCTGGGGATTAAGGCTTAGAGACTTTGCTTCTACCATGTCTGTCACATCTCCATCCAGCATTCGTACACCTTCAGAATGAAAGATACAATGAACAGGATCAACCAACTCAAAATATGTCTTTGGTTTGTTTTTTCTTCCTAGCGAAAATTTGTAAGACACTGGACTGAATGATCACAGGAATTTAAACTGCTGTTTTTAAAAACCCAAAACCTCTTTGGGTATGAGCTTTTCTTTTGTCTAGAGACAAAAAAAGTCTCTAGATGAAAAAATACAAAAAGGAAGTAATATTTTGGTATTTCTTCGAGTTCTAAAAAATATCTACAAGTCATTTATGCATTATACAGCCTTTGAACTCCAGCAACAAACTTTCAAGCTAAAGAAAACTTAAAAAAGTACTTGAGCCTTGAAATGCTTATATGTCTCACTTGAAGATAATATATGATTTTCTTTTTCCTTTTATACAGCAGTGAAACTGCAGCACTTACTTTGAGTCATTCAGAGTCCTTCATATGTTGACAGATGTAATAAAAGGATTACTCTACCCCAAAGAAGAAACTGGGAAAAAACTCATGTGTACGTACTGATTAACATATACAGTAGCAAGACAATTAGAGAAAGTTACTAACAAATATACTATATTCAACATTATTTAACCAGAAACTATATTCTGAACATCCTCCTCCATGCAGAAGTTTTTGTAAGGTATAATTAGAAAATTCTTGTATTAAAAGAATCCATTCATGTGGGTTTGGACAAGCCAATGTGCCAGCCCTTATAAAGTGAGTGCCCATGTGATGTTTTAAGATCACTAGATTGAATAAGGTAGTCTTTAAATCTGGAAACAAATAAAATCTTGAAATTGTTCTTTTGACTAACTGTAAAACTTTCACTGAAGTTAATTCTGACTGAGAAAACCACCAATACCAATTTTAACCTAAACAAGAAACTACATAGAGCCAACATAAAATTTTATCAAAGGGGTGTTAAATCTTAAATAATAATTAGGATGTAACTGTATGATAGTACAGAGAACTATTACTTCCACAAATAACAAGTTTGTTGCTTTTTGCATTTTAAAAGGCTACTGGTATTTATAAGCCAAATTTACATATTTTTAATTACAGACACATTTAATTCTGCTCATGAGCTCAGACTGAAGTAACTTGAATGTTTATTAAGGCCTTAACTTCCAATTAACAAAAGGCAGAGGAGGAGTTTTGTGGATAGAGAGTCTTTTTTTTTTCTTAAAATTGACTCAAAAAATGAAAAGTGATCATATTTCTACTTTCACACAAAACCTGACCACGTTTTGCGAGATAATAAACTTCTATAAACAGTGATCTCATTATGAACTTTACTTTATAAAAAAGTCATTAAACCAGATCTGGGGTTCTCTAGTTTTATTTTGATTCCTCAGCATAATCTCAGAAAATTAATGACAGGTGGAAGTTGTGTTCTGAATTTCTTTCAAGTACACTAAAATATATCTAGTTCTGAACAAAGACAGTAAAAGGTACACTGCTTTTCAAAGAAGGAAAATAAAGTTTCCTATATGTCTCTGTTACTGTGTAGTGAGCCTAACTAATAGTACATGCACCTGGTGATCAGTAACTCCAAATTCTGCCATGGGCACCTGAAGTAATTCACACCAAGGGTTTTTTGCTAATGGTGAAGTGGTCAAATCTAAAGCAACATGGAAAAGGCTGTGACTCAGGTGTTGCTCTCTGTGGCCAACAACTGACAGACATGCTTCCATAGTGACTTTCAAGAACAGACATCTCATTACCCATTCAAAACAAAAATAATGCTTTCCTGGCCTTCCCTTCCCTTGCCTTCCCTCTTTCCTGCCCGCCCTACTTCCTTGTCTTCCTTGCCTGCCTGCCTGCCTTTTAATTTGTTTCCCAGATACCTGGAATAGTTAATTCTGCCTATCAAAAAACCTCCAAACTGCATTTGGCATGTGGTGGTAGTGTAAAAAAAGCTGTCCAGAAGGCAATTAACAGTCTGAATTTGCAGACTCTTCCACCTAAGACTTTAAAGCCCTGTAAACTTTTTCCAATATTTGCAGTAATTGCCAAAATGTAAGTGGGATTTTGGTCAGAACAAACTTTCAGTGGATTATAGGAAACATGCAGAACTGACCTGAAAGCAAGTTTTCTTTTAAAATGTTTGGTTTTAATCAGCATCTGACTTAAAGGAACAGCTGAACTAACTCCTTGTCAGCTGAAGACAATCTACATCTGTTGTGCCATAATTCAGTGTAACTGTTTTCCTGTCAGGACTTGAGCCCAGCCAAGTAACTAAACTCTCAAATCCCTGCAGATGCTTTGCAACTTCCACAATGAGTTTGCAACAATAACACCACACTGATAATCCTGTCCTATAAAAGGCCTCACAACCTCTATAGGTGGTAATTTGCTATGTGTAATTATTGCAGAGAGACACATTAAGAAAAAGAGCTATCCCTTTGGTGCACTAGTTTGCCTTTCAGTGAAAGGGCCAGTAGCTCAGCTAAGCACAAACTGCAGGCACAGTGCATATTTTTTTTTTTAAAGAAACATGTCACAACATGTAAAAGAACTGAAGGTCCAGATTGTAATTTTACTCAAATTCTCTTATCTGCGGATTACATCTCCATTCACACTGTTGTAAGGGAAGGCTCAGACTTTCTAAGGATATTATTTCTGACTTATTTGTGGTCAGAGGTTCTTAATGTGTGGAAATGAGACAAGTGCAAACACATGCAGAAAAAAGTGAGCATCAATGGTAGCTATCTATCTTGTTAACAACTTCCCATCACAAAGATTATTAAACATATTCATTCAGCTGCCACTATTTGTCAGAATATCAATGGAAATTATTTATTTTCTGTTTGCTTTATCTCCTTACTATACCTTACATGTCCAGAGATGCTTTTTGGTTTGAAGTAAAGAATACTTATTGTGGTGGAGCAAATTCAACATCACTCTTAGCAGGTGCTCTTCTATGTAAGGAGAATGTAATTGCTTTACCTTTACTCTAGTTTCTTCTTCAAGAAGGCGTCAGGAGGGTCTTGAAATCCCTGGGAAACAAGCAAGCTGAACACTAGTTCAGCATAATATGATTCAATGGTTTTTTACTCTATCTGGACTGCGGAGAGGGAACACAACCACTGCATATTCACATGTGTAGCTTATGGCTTTTTTGAGGGGAGGGAGGCATGCCGAACAGAGGTCAGCAGCAGCAAAAATCTCAAAGGTATATATAGCTAGTGGAAAAGGAAGCTTAACCTCCCTCCCCAATACTCTGGAATTCTCTTGCCTCTGAATTTCCACAGATTATCTGCTGAGCCTCCTGAAGTCTCATTTTCAAGTCCTGATGCTTTTAAAACATGGCACATTGCCTCCATGTAATATGCCACCTTTTCAGCTTTCCTTTAAGAACAGCGTTAGTGACAAATGGAGCGGGTAAAATTTTTATTTCACTGAGATCAGTGAAATTTCTTGAAGACTGTTATATTCTCCATACAAAATAAATAAATACATAAATAAAGGCACACATATCCAGTCTTTTTTTGTTCACATTAACTACATTCATATTATGTCTATCTGAATCAGTTTTCACACTGTATTAGAAAAGGCTGTGATGCAGCTAATATGCCCTGGAGGGCTTCTAAAACATTATTACTGCACATTCCTAATGCTTAATAAATAAGAACTTTTTAAGAAGCCACTGTTACTAATGAAAAACTTTTCAAGGACATGCCCAAGCTGTTGCAGGTTGTGTGACTAACTCATAAATGAAACTTTACCAGAAGCTATCTTTTATCTCTATTAGTGCACTAACTCTCCTCTGACTCTCATTTGACAACACATTACATCTGATTTCATAGCCGCTGGTACATGACCAAATGCCATGCCACATGAGACAGCCTGTTTATCTGCCACAAACTCATTCACCTGGCCTGTTCTAATTTTCTAAACTCCTCTGACAGGGTAACGTTTTGCAGGCAGGCTCGTCAACTGAAGGAAAATTGTTTTTCTGCATCACTCTAACCTTACATTGGATCAGGTATTGTCTATTCTCTTGAAGCCAGCAGGAAAACAGAAAACTGACATTAGGATGATGCTGTGTGATTTGGCGAATTTGAAATACAGCTGTGCTCACATTTGATATGGATCAAACTCTTACTGATTCAGTACAGCACAGATACAGTAATATTTACTGTGGAAACATGGCCTCAACTCTGCCTGCTTATATTTCTGAACTGTCCTCTACTGTATATATAGGTAACCATGTTTCTATTTTCACAGATGGGCTCTATTTTGGGACCAATTAATGAGCTTGAGCTGGGTCTTTCTACTGAAAGCCAATATACTAATCCTATGATTTCATCAAAAGTTCAAGGTAAAACCTCACTTCAGCATTTAAAATCTGGCACAGGCAGGCAACAGCCCAGGAGATAAGACAGATGACGTCTTGACAGTCATCTCCACAAATGAAGTCAAAGGTCTTAACTGAGTAGCCACTGACTAAGAATTCACAGAAACAAGGGAACCTCTTGGCAGGAGTAAAATAATGTGCAATTGAATCTTGTATTTCAGGCAACAATCCAAACATACAGACGGATCAAAAGAAGATTCTCACCAATAACAGCTAAACACAAGAATGTTTCTACAATGTTATTTTGGGATCAATATACAAGGCAATATTCCTGACGTGTACACGTACTTTTGGTTTGTCACAGTTTACCATGCATAGCTCTGAATTTGTGAGAAAATCTAAATGTCCTTATTCTGGGGTTTGTGTTTTCATCAAAGGTCTCACCTTCTGTTTTTCTGTGTATACTGAGTCAATGTTTCAGGGAGCACTGGAGAAGTGTCACTGCAGACAAACTCCTTCAGTACTGATATTTAATGACCACTCTGCAACTGAGATTTATTTACTAACACAGCTAGGTTTGTTATTAATATAAATCTCCTTATTAGAAAGGTCTGAATGTACCATTTAGCACAGATGGCTCATTGCCTACTATTCATTTTTGGTGGGATATTGTCTCACATACCTCCAATCTTGGCATTAAAGGCGATTCCTACTGTGCAGTGTGAGTTGTTTGCTGTGGCTGCCACCTCTCCAGCACAACGGGTTCCATGCCTGCAGTCAGACAAACATTTTTCCAAGTAAGCACAGACAGCTGAAGTTAAAGGTTTTGACTTTGCTCATCCTTAGGTGCAAATGCACAACTACCCACAGTGTCTTGCAATACTTAACTCCCCACAGTAATTTGCACCCATGCTACCATACTCCTCTGAACACATTTTACCATTATCACAATCATTAAATTCTGCACGGTAGGCATTTTAGCTATTGGAAATGTGCACAGGTTGCCACAAAGACATACAACGGTACATAATCCACAGCAATACAAAGAACTCTTGGATACTAGTTTCTGATTTTGAACCAAATCTTCCATTACAGACAGAATTTTTGTCCTGCATTGTCTCACAGCTGCTCATGTTTCTAGTATGCAGGTGTCCATAAAACCTCTAGGAGGCACAGCCTGTACCACACTCTTGGGGAAAATGATGGCACTGCTGTTTAGAGGAAAGCCTTAAAACTGCCTATATGCCAGGTATGCTCAAAGCTTCTGTATAGGCACATTCTGATCATGCCTTGTGCCAACTGTGAAAGCCTGCTGCCTTTCCAGAAGCAGAAAAAAAAAGAAGTACCTTCCACATCAGGCATACACCCTGCGCCTGGAAGCAGAGCTGGGCTGCAAGAGTATAAACTTAAGTTGCTAAAGCAAAATATAAAACTTCCAGTGTTTGTTCACCCCCTTACCCACTGTGCAAAGCCACAGAGCGATGTCTTGCCTAGCCCTGAACCATGCTCTCTACAAGGGTGACAGCAGTCACCCATATAGCCACCATGGCTACAGCAGGAAAGCTGTTGTGATTTTTTGCCTGCAATATAGGTTTCACAGGGTGTTTTCTACCAATAAGTTTTACCCTCATCTTTGCACAGTTAAGCAGCTCCATTGCAGAAATGTGACACAAGCAAGAAGGAGCAGAGCTAGTGAGCTGCTGTGAGGAGATATGGAGTTTCTGACGAGACAGGAAAAGAGATGGAGAGTTCATGAGAGAGATAGAAAGATAATGTAAAGCTTGGGTAGCCACAAAGAAAGAAGTTTAAAAAGTCAAAGCATAAACCAGATAACAATATGGCAAGCACTTCAGAGGAGGCTAAGTGAGGTAAGTTGTGTACACAGGCACTCTTCTGCTGGTGGTGGTTGACAGACTGCTTACATAGACATCTGGAAAACACACGTGTTTCTGAATTAAAGTTGACGCCCATTATTACAGACAAGAATCACAGTTGCTTTCTCTTGGTACAGCTTGTTTTGGGTAGAGTCACTTCTTATTTCCTTATTGAGAGTTTTTTTCCCTTAACCTTGTGAGACACTTAGATAAGACACACTAGGATAACTTGTTTGGAATGGATTAATGTAAAACAAGAACAAAATAGGACTAGGAAAAAAAAAGAGAGGAAATGAAAAAAAATAACCATTAACCAATATAATTAGCAATAACAATAGCCAATATAATTAGCAATGCTAACCAGTTGGAATTTCAAAGGAGATAATTCAGTTTATCAGGTAAGTAAGATACATATAATCTGTGAGAAAAGTGTAATACTTCTTCAGTAAATCAAAGTGAGAAGTCGGATATGGATAAAACCTAAAGCTGGATCAAGGTTTCACAACTATATATATATCTGGTTGCCAAACTTAATCAAAGAATTTTTCAAGACTGAATTTGAAGTTTATTTTCCATACAAAGCCTCATTTTCAAGCCTTTTCTTCACTTGAAGAAAGCCTATTTAACTCTAATTGATATATCAGTATATTATCCTATTACAGAGCTACTTTGAAAAGTAGATAACCCAGGAATCAGAAAAGAAAAAAAGTTTTAGAAATATAGTTCTTAATCTTCAAGGATTTTCAGACAGTGTTACAGCTCCGTGTTTGTTTGAAGTAGTGTATTTTTAAAATGCATTAATATTTATAGGAAATCATAGAATCACAGAATCATAGAATAGTTAGGGTTGGAAAGGACCTTAAGACCATTTAGTTCCAACCACCCTGCCATGGGCAGGGACACCTCACACTAAACCATGCCACCCAAGGCTATGTCCAACCCAGCCTTGAACACCGCCA